>PVJH01002352.1:0-171255 GCA_004026705.1 Nesogale talazaci | reverse complement strand
AAACAGATTCCCAAGCCAGCAGGCTCTTTCTGAGGTCTTTGCTCACAGGCTCTCCATCTCTCTCACCAGATCACTGAAAGGCACATGTAGTGAAAGCTTCCTGCAAGATGAATTTTCTATGCCCTAACAGAATAATGTATCCCCAGAGAAATCAAAGAAAGGCAAGGCAATAACAAAAAGGGCATTGTTCTCAAAATATTTTATTCAGACAGCACACCTGTGGTGGCTATCAAGTTCAAGTTCTGAGTTTAAGGTAGCGTCTGTAATAAAATGAGAAGCCTTGGACCCAAGAGGATGCTTCTGGGTGAACCCACAGCTTACTGGGTCGCTGTGGTCTATTCAATGCCAGCTGTGTGCTTCAGGTAAGAGAAAGAACTTTTGTTTCACTTCCCAAGATTTTCCCCAAACTACCTTCAGATCGAATGCAAGGTCCAAGTGGCACCAAGATTTGACTCTCCTGCCTTAGCCCAGAAAGCCTGTTGCATCCGTCTGTGCCTGCCTTAGGAGACACAGAATGATAGCCTGAAAATCCAGCTTCATAATAAATAGAGATCATTTGACAACAGACTCTCCATGGGATGCTCTACAACCCAAAGCATTCAGCCTGCTTCTGACAGCAGAGATTAAGAAAAGAGGCTCTATTATTATAGAAGGAGGAAGTCTATAGGCTTACCTTGCCAATAAAAATCTCACACAATACACTGAGCACACATATTGGGTCTGGAGCATAAATCACATGACCAGTCTTTCCATCCTCACCATCACGGAAGCTGATGAGCACACATGGGTAGCTCGTCATTGTGAAACAGAAGCTTGTCATTTGGGGTGCCTTTAGCCCTTGAGTGGGATGGGTAGATTTTTTCCTGTGGTTCCTAGTTGATATGTCTGGGTGAGTGAGCGGGTATGGGGAGCATATCGGGTCTGGAAGACCTATCAGAGTCTTCAGGTTCTTAACCTCAGTAAGTAGAAGTAGGAGCTCAAAGTGGAAACAGATGGAAAGATTTTTCCAGAAGTCAGATATCTCCAGATAAGGATCATTTTCCCTGAAGGTATTCCTGCACGTATCGATTACTCACATGGTCAAAGAATCTCATAGGGGTAAGAATGGGTAAACGAGATATTCACTCATTTAAAGCTTCTTCCATCTAGACAAGTTCTACCAACTGTCCTCAGAATACAAGTTAATCACAGTCTACACTGCCTCTTAATTTGGGCAAATGTGCCTGCAATCTGTGTGTCTGGCATGGGACCAGACATATCTAACCACTTCTGACTTCCCTGTGGCTATGAGGCAGAGGTCAAACTTTTTCACCGATGCTTACAACAAGCATTTCTCCCTCACCTGTCTGCATCTACGTGAGTTCTATAATTCCTCACACAAAACTCACAGAAAATAATCATGTTAAGGGGGCTTATCAGGGACGTTAACAGGTTATCACAAATTAAGTGTAATAAACAGTTAAGATTATAACTGTTGGTGGCCAGCAACACCTTGCTCAGAACAGCCAAGTCCCAGCTGTTGAGGGCCAGGAAGCTAGCCCCCCTATTGCTTTGTCTTACAGTTCCATAGTCTTGACTACATGAGAAGGTATCCCATGGTAGCCACAGCCCTACTCCTCTGAGTATCTGTCACAGTCTCTGGTTTATCTGATTTCAGCAGCCTCTATCACTTTGGTCGAGATCTTGGACGTATGCTTTATAGGTCTTGGGAATTTCTCTCTGTGTCACAGATGCCTCTTATCTACTGAAGAGTGGCCTTGATAGAAAGATGGTTTTTGTCTGTTAGCCAACCTATCCCCAATGAAAACAAAGGATAGTGCCATAAACCACACCCTCTGGTAAGTGGTCTCAAAGATGCCTACTGGGGAACAAAGGGTGCGACTTGGATCATACCCTCTGCTAAGGTCAGAACTTAACCTCACCTGACCTCTGTAGCAGAGAACACTCCAAAATTAAATCCTAGCCACAGGTACAGAGTCCGGAGTTCTAACACACCACATAGGGGACTGTGGCTAGAAGGGCCACAATAAAGATTTATTAAGTGACTATATCTCAGTGCCCATTTTTTTATATAATCCCTATCACAAAACAGGATCAGAGCTGATTAACTGTGATTCTAATCTAATCTTTAGGTAGGATGGTCTCTTTACCATGCTCACAGGTGTTTCTTTCTCTCTCTCTCTCTCTCTCTCTCTCACTCTCACTCTCACTTGTCTTTGGACTCTGGGCCATGAGGTACTTTGCTCCCTCCTCTGCTTGGGTAAAGATACAAAGCTCCTTTACAATTCATGCCCAAATGGCATTTCACTTGATGTAATCGTCAGCCTGGAGGCACTTGATTCTGCAACTGAACCTCAGGCCCCAAGGCCCTCTGTATTACTTGTTCTCTGGGCTGGGAACCAGGCCTGTATCTTGTGCTCTGACTCTTCGTTAGACTGCTGCCACTTCAATGTCATTCTGTTGTTATTTTTCTGATGTCACAGCTTTCCATCTATGGGATAAGGAAACTCCGTGCACAGGAATCTTGGCGCTCAAAGGATTCGGCCCATGCCTGGCTCTTCTTTCCTGACAGTGAGTACTGCAGTGCCCCTATCCCACTTCTCAGATGGCCCATGTTAAACCCTTCCAGTGGAACTAATCCCCACACTAGCATGCTAAAATCACATTGCTGCCCTCACAGCTGAATCACGTAATATTACTAGCATCGTGCCCCAGCTCTTCTTACCCAGACTCTACAGAATAGAGAAAACAAAACCTGTATGCGTGGTCCCACCCAGTAATTCATGTGGTGGAATTTAGAGAGACTATGGCTAGAAACACCTTATCAAGTAAATCACTGCAACCTCTGCTGTGACTGTCCAGTGAATGTGCCCCAGCAACAGGAGCAGGGATCCTTTTAGAACATTATCGATGGATACCATATCTTTACCCATTGCCAGTCAGTCCACAACAACCCACAGTGACCCTAGGACAGAGTAGAACTGGCCTGTTGGGTTTCTGAGATTTAAAATCACTTTGAGAGGAGACAGCCTCATTTTCCTCCCATGAGCAACTGGTGTGGTTTGAACCACTAATCTCGTGATAAGCCACCCACTGTGTAACACATTACTCCACAAACCAAATTCACTGCCACTAAATCAGTGCCGATTCCTAAGCCCCTCTGGGTCTTTTGAGATTGACTGTTAGCAGGAGCAGAAATCCCATTTTTTTTCTCCTATGGAGCGGTTTCAAACCACTGACCATACAGCTGGTAGCTCCGCTTGCAACTCCTCCCGTTCTTTGCAGCAGTAGTTCTCAGCCATCCTCATGCCAAGACCTCTCCATGCAGTTCCTCATGAGGTGGTGACCCAACCCATACATTTATTTTGTTGCTGCTTTGTAACTGCAGTTTTGCTACTGTTATAAATCAGGTGACGCCTGTGAAAAGTCGCAACCCCCAGGTTGGGAATCGTGACTTTACCTTCACTAACATTCTTCTTGTGAGCTACAGAGTCCATTCTTTGTTCTTCAGACCTAATGAATGATAATGAAGGCTTTTGTCTACCAGTCTGATGATGAATCCAGGGCTGCCAATCCCCCAATTAATCTGAAAGAAAGTGAAAAAAATCTTTGACCAACCCCCTCCCTCCTCCCCACCCCACACACAAACCCCTTACAGAAAACTACCTTTTGCTTTTAGCTAAAAATTTTTCTGCTTGGTACACACATGGTCCCAAGTTAAATAGAAAAGTATGAAATATTCCATGAATCATAAACACAAATTAATTATATTTAATAGGAAAAAATCACATTTCAAATATTGAGAATGGCTATGGGTATTCTCTTTGGGTTTTATGTTTTATATTTATGTCCTTGTAACTATATTCGGAACTTTCAGATACATTTCCAAATCTTTTCCTTTTTCCTTTCTGTACATTTAACTGCATTTGTTATGGAGTTTATGAACTAAGTGCATACTTGGAAATAAGAAAAGAGAAATTGTCTTTGCCTCTGCTTGTGTTTTTACACAGGGGTAAGTTCCGGGGAAGCTGTTTGCTTGGGAAGTCATGTTTTGTTTTGGGGTGCCAAGCATCCTTATGATATACAGGATTCCTGTGGGGAAAAAAAATGTCTTCAGGATTGTAGGAGGATTGCCATAAAAATATTCCCATTCTGTGAATCCGTTATGGTGGACATTGGTGGCTTTGTGTTTGCTTAACTCAACCTTGGACTTCTTCCTACGTCTGGAGAATCTACCAAGATGGGAGTCTTATACAACCTTCAAGCCCAAGGAGCCACAAAATCTAACTGTTGGCTCTTAAGCCAAGAGGGCTGGGTGTAGGTAGATTATCTGAATTCGACCCACAGTGCTCAGAATTCCCTCTGCCGAATCAGAGGTAAAGGGCAGCATTGGGTGCTGGCTGGCTCAGGCTTACCGGTAATGGCTTCCGGTTGCTGGCCGGCCATGGTGGCAGTCTAAATCGACTTGTGATCCAGCTTTGGCTAACTTCCTAACAACCGCCTATTTGTCCCTTGGTCCCTGACTGTTTGTAAGTTTGGATCTCTGAGTTTCCCCCTTGTCTGTGAGCCATAGGGCATTGTCCCACCAGGTATTATTCTGGTCAAGTTAGCCAAATTCTGTTTTGCATGAAAACTTCTAATCCATTTATAATGTCTCTCTCTCCCCCCTCCCTGAGGTTTCTAAGCTTATAGAATAAATGTAAGACTATTAAGAAATTAAATAGCTGCACATAGACCTTTCAGAAAACCTCTAATATGTGATTCAACAATCAGGGAGTCAACAAATATGACACTAGCAAGGAATGTTGAAATAACATGGACAGCTGAAAGAATAAACAAATCTATCTTGGACAAAGTAGAGCTAGAAGGTTTCTTAGAGGTAAGGATGTCAAGACTTGGTCTCCAGTACTTTGGACTTGTCGTCAGAAGAGAGCAGGCCCTGGAGATACCAAGGATATTATGGGCAATGAAAAAGAGGCAGCCGCTGGACAAGATGGACTGAGCGGTGACTGTATCTATGGGCTCAAGCATGAAACAATTGTGAGGCTAGTGTAGGACTGGGTGGGTTCTGCCCTGTTCCACCAAGGGTCACTCTGAGTCAGAACCGACTGGACAGAGCAGAACCACAACACCATCTTCGCGAAAATATGGGCAAAGCAAACAACAAAGACTCTGCATTGGAACCGCCTATCATGTAATTGTGCTTAGTGCCTGGTGGTTTGTATGTAATCTATAGAGAACTCTCTAGAGCATAAGAAGGTCGATGATGACAGCACCAATGGAAATGCAAGGCATGGGGTGTGAGCGCATTCGGACAGAGGATCATGCACACCTAGCCTGTAGCTTAGCAGTATGAAATCCAGCTGCAAGATGGTATGTGTGTTTAGAGTGACCAGATACTCTCTTGTGATAGTTTGCTCTTTAAGCAATGTTTTATTGCCATCTGTTATAGAATATAACCCTTAACCTTGAGGCTATAATCACTGCAAACAATGCTTTATATATTTGTTATTGGAGATTTTATTTACCGTCTCTGTGTTGTTATAGGAAATTGTATTTGTTGGAATATGTCTGCTGAAGCAAATTCAATTTAATCATCTGCATTGTAATATACATCCCAGTTCTGTGATGATTTTCATATTATAAATGATTGCACTAACTTCATGTTCTAAAAGCACATAAATGCCTTAAAGTTATTCCCTAATCAAAGAGCATTATGGTCCTTGTGTTGGCTTTATGCTTGTAGAGCCCAGTTTCAGAAATCTAAGCTTTTAGTTCTAAAACACTTATTTGTAAAGGAAATGTGCAACTATTTTCATCTGCCAAAGAAAATGTACAGCATGGCCCTATAATTATGAATGGTGAAGGGTTAAACATATCTACAATGATGGTGGAATGATCTGAAATGGCGTGCTAATATATATGAAAGCTGGCATTATATTTATTTTAAAGAAAGGAGCAGATTCACACTTGAGGGCAGATTAACTGATTGAACTGGTGCTCTATTATGGTTTCAAGTGATCAAAGGTAAAGCCAGGTGCCTTTTCTGGAAGAAATGTTGCCTGTAATCACATAACAGTTGACCTTTCTCATGAGGACATAGTGGCCACCTCTTTAGTTGATTCTGGCATCTGATAGGAAATGTCAATCAAACAGAGGTTGGCTGCTTTTCATTGAAAACTGGCTGGCTGTACACCCGGTCTGTTTTCTCCTCTTCCTTGCCATGTACTTAAGCGATGCTTCCTAGCACTCCTTGCAGATTGATTTTTGTGGTTGTTAGGTGTCATTGAGTTAGTTCCAACCCATAGCAACCTGATGCACAACAGAACCAAACACTGCCAGGTCCTGCACCATGCTCTCAATTGTTCCCATACCCGCACCCAGAGTGGCAGCCACTGTGTCAATCCATCTCATCAGGAGCCTTCCTGTTTTTCACTGCCAAGCATGAGTTCCTTTTCCAGAGACTGCTGTCTCTTGACAATATGTCCAAAACATATATGACGAAGTCTCACCAGCCTTGTTTGCACCAAGACACCTCCTTGCACCAAGAAGAACTCAGAAGTTGACAGTCATCGGGAATGAGATTTGTTGTCAATGAACATTTCACCCTTTTTGAGAGGAGAAAACCACTTGTACACTTTTGTTTTTCCCATAGTGCTGTCCTTGTAAACTGTGTTCAACATCACAGCTGTTTCTGCGGCATTTTTCCCACCAGCAGGAAACAAAATTTCACAGCTTTATGCTGTTCTCTTGAATCAGCCATCATAAAAAAAAAAAAAAAAAAAAAAAAAAAACGAGGTTTGAGAGAAACTGCTTTTACAAAAAAATTCACTGTGACCAGAGCCTTCACAGGCAATACCACTGGCTGCACAAACTCAAAGCAAGTTGCTTGATGCTCACCCAGCGGTGGGAAAAAATGCATACTATGAAAGCTCCACCTAGTGAAACTTGAAACTTTTCCCCATTTTCTTTTGTTTTGTTTGCCCAGGAGTGGAATGGAGATGGGGGTGAGGTGGTGGGTACCCCTTTGTATACGAGGCAATTGAAAATACTATGGCTTGGGTCAGATACACTTGGTGCGCAAAGTAATATCCTTGCTTTTCAATAGTCTGAAGGACCCTTGTGCTGCAAATTTACCAATTGCAATGCGTTGTTTGATCTCTTGATTGGGACTTCTGTGCACATTAATTGTGAATACAACCAGGACAAAATCCTTGACAATGGCAAACTTTTCTTCATTTATCATGATATTACCTATTAATCCAGCTGAGAAATTTGGTCTTCTTTACGTTGGCTTGTAATCCATACTGAAGGCTGTAATTCTTGATCGTCATCAGCAAGTGCTTCAAATTCTCCCTAATTTAAGTAATCAAGGTTGTGTCTGCATATCATCTGCATATCACAGGTTGTTAACTAAGTTGTCAAGGTTTCCAGTGGCTACTTCCTCTGAAGTGGGCAGCAGTTTTCTTTTTCGTCATTTGTTTTTAGTCTGGAAACTGTTATGGAACCCTGTTCACTCTGCGTGACCCTGCTAGCATTTGAAATACCAGTGGCATAGCTGCAAGCAGTACACAAGCCAACACAGTACAACAAAGTGATAGAGACGTGGTGGTCTTGCAGATTAATGAGATTATATGACTGAGTGCCATTCAATGCATCAATAGGATGTAAGAAATGGTGATGCTACTTTTAGGTTTAACCTAGAAAAAACCTCTCAAATCTTATCCCCTATGATTCTCTTCTTTTCTCAGACAGAATCTTGGAAATCATTTAAGAAATTAGGAAGAGACAGAGAGGGTTCCTTGAAACACTGCTTTCCAGTAACTCACTTGAATTTCAAGTAAACACTCACTTGAATTTCACTGAGTGAGGAATTAAGAACAGTCCATCATGTTGGGGCACATATATGTACTTTGAAAGTTATTAATAATTGGGAGTTAATACATTTATCATTCCATAGTTCAACCAGGTCCACCAGAATTGTATAATTGCTAGCACAGTCTGTTTCCAAATATTCTTTTTCTTCCTGGACTCCTTGACATCATCTCCCTTTTATGTCCTCCCCCACTTCTCACCACTGTTACCTGGCCTCCAAAAAACAAACAAATAAGCAACCATTATTCTACTTGTTGTCCCCATAGGTCCATCAATCCTGTTTTTCAAATACCAAAACACAGAAAAACATATAATGCAATTTCAAGAGGGTAACTGCCAATGACATACGACTCTTGAGATGTACCCTAATATGAACAAACAAAACAAAAATACAGGAAACGTTGAAAACTATATCAGTCCAACAGTAGAGGGACATCCACTGACAAAGTTTTAAATGTTCAAGTCAGATTTACGTCTTTAATCATCTATATTTATTTCTACAATGCATTGTGTGTAGAAGCCACTTTCCTCCAGTTCCTCAATTGTGGATAGCAGGAATTCATTGGAATCTTCTGTCCTATATAGTTCCCACAAGTGAATCTTGGATTTCCACTCTCATCCACAGCCTTCTGCAAACCAGATTCTCACAATTTAGACATTATACTATCCCCTCCTTTGACTTCAGATTATATGATTGTGATAGGTAGATTTATTTTGCCAACCTGGCCAATGGCAACATGTGGGATTAATAGGGTAGCAGTTTGATTAGAGGGCAAAGAGCTAAATGGCTTGGCAAGCCCCACCCCTCTCTCTTATTCTCTGGTCATCAGACAAGTATGTGGCTGCTTTAGCTTGTCCTCTGCCTAAACTTATGAGCCATACTACCTATGGGACAGCTAAGTCATGGATCATGCTGCTAGAACTTGAGACTCCTTTGAGATCTGTTTCATCACACAACTGGTATAGACATAGCTTGAGCTTATTTTGCATCTATTGAATTCAATATCCCATCTGGACCTGCTTCCCTAAGTTCCTGACTATTGGTGCATTGCCCTGCTGTTTTCTGCTTGTGGTGAGACTGCGCACATTGCCTGAAGGAAGACTCAGCTGTCTGCTTCCTGGACCTTGGAACCAGGAGACCTTGTAAGTTGAAGGACTTTCATTTCATTAACTATTCCAAGGAAGTGAGTTGAACTGAGCCCTCTGTACTGCTGGGCGAACTATTTAGCAGTTATATTCCTTTGCACTGCATCTAGCTATCTATCTATGAATATATATGTATATGAACATTAATATATGTCCTGGTTTTGTTTCTCTAGAGAACCCTGTTCAACACAGTTGGTAGTGGGAGTGGTTCTAGAGAAACAAGGTCATATATATGAGCTTCTCAAATTGGCTCTACAGCCTGATTGGCTAACAGTACTGATAATGCTATCTCTAACAGTAAAGGCACGGATAAGTGTGCCACTATTACTAGAGTAGCTGGTGTTAATCCATGGTGTGAAATCGCAATACTAATATCCATGGTATTATCACCAATGGATGAAATTCTGCTGAGAGAGGCTCTGGGTGACTGTGTGCTTGATATTTTCTCAGCAGTTTTGTCAGGATGAGAAGTCTAGCGCAGCTGGTTGGCTGGTGCCCCTCACAATGGAAAAATGATCAAGGACAGGGATGATTTCAGAACCTCAGAAGCATATCTCAAATGTCAAATAACAGATCTCAAAGTTTCCACAGGTATTACAAAGGAAACTCTTCTCTCCTCTCGTAATAGAACTGACATTACTGAAAACCAAATGCAGATTCTCATCATATGAGTAGTTGAATTACTGCACCAGCTGAATCAGAGGTCTAGAACGATGTCTGGTATTAAAGTAAAGGCATTAATCGGGAAGAGTTGGGATCTAGAAACATGGGGTGGGAACATATTGCTGGATATCCGGAAGAGGAGACTATTCATATACTCATTTCTAACGTCCCTCGAATCGATTGAGACACCCCAGTCAATAGATCTAAAGCTGCCACCTGAGAGAATTAATCCACTATCAGTAAAACAACTCACACTTGAGCAGATTAATGGAAGTGATCAAGCTGAAATACCAGGTGAGGCTGCATCTGTACTATTGCCTTGGGGAAATGCCTTACAAGATACTGCTGACTGCCCCCAGGAAGCACCCACACCACCCATTATTTCCTATAAACCTATTACTAAAATTAAATCTCAGAAAATTCCTAATGGTGAGGCTCAGCTATGACACAGGAAGATGTGTGGTATACTCATAAAGATCTGCTCAAGTATTCTAATACATAAAAGCAGAATATTCCTGAGAATGGTTACTAAAGTTAGGGGATACTGGTTCAAGGAATGGAACATTAGACCAGTTTGAGTTTCTTGATATGGGGCCCATAAGCACAGATTCTTCCTTCAATGCCTTAGCAAGAGAGGTTAAGAGAGGATCTAATTGCTTATTTGGTTGATTCACTGAAACACGGGCTGCCAGATGGTCTAGATTAGACCAACTTGAGGTAACTGACCCACCTTGGTACACTGTAGAAGAAGGCATCCAAAAACTTTGGGAAATTGATGTGTTGCAATGGATCAATCAGAGTAATTCCACAGAACCAAAAAGGGAGTGCCCTGAGAACATACCTTTCACCACAACAGTAAGGAACACATTTGTGAAGTGGGCCCCAGCATCTCTGAAGACTCCAGTGACTGCTATTTTGTGTACACTAGGATTAACAGTGCGAAGGACCCTGCGTGAAGTCAGACATTTCCTATAATGGGGCTGATTGGGCCCCATGGTTGTAGAGGGCAGGTGTCAGCACTGAAGCAACAGAGACAGGATGGACATGGTTATCGTAAAGGACAGCAGGATTTCTGTAGTAATCAGAGCAACCTGTCTTGTATGGACTTATGGCACTGCCTACTTAGCCACAGTGTCCCTATGAGTGAAATATATGAAAAGTCTACTAAATATTTACATGATCTGTATAGGGGGAAAGTGCTAGAGCAGGGGAACAGCAGAATAGAGTCATGACTATATTCAATTCCCAGACCTGAGCAAGTTTACAGACCCACAACCCCTTGAATAAGGGGAAGGTCAGGCCCCTTTCAAGAAAGACCCTCCTATATTACCAAAGATTTATATTGTTAAACTTACTTCTAGCCTTTCTCAAAGGGACCTGTGGCCTTTCACAAGACTGACTGTTCCTTGGGAAAAATGAAATAATAAAACTTTCTGGGGATTACTGGCTCTGAACTAACACTAATTTCAGGAGACCCAAAATGTTGTGAAGGCCCACCAATCAGAGTTGGGCATATGGAGGTCAAGTTATTGATGGAGTTTTAGCTCAGGTATACCTCACCATGGGCCAAGTGGGTCCCCAAACCCATCCTGTGGTTAATTCCCCAGTTCCAGAATGTATCATTGGATTAACATAATTGGTAATTGGCAGAACCCCCATGTGGACCCCTGAAATGTGGAATAGGGGCTATTATAGTTGGAAACGCTTAGAGGACACCCTTAAAACTGCCATTATCTAGGAAAATAGTAAACCAAAAGCAATACCACATTCCTAGAGGGATTGCAGAGATCAGTGCCACCATCAAAGACTTGAAGGATGTAGGGGTGGTGCTTCCTACCACATCCCCATTTAACTCACCTATGTGGCTTGTAAGAAAAACATCAGATAGGATCTCTTGAGAATGCTAGTGGATTATTGTAAACTTGTCCAGTTGGTGACTCCAATTATAGCTGCCATTCCAGATGAGAGTTCATTGAGCAAATTAATACTTCTCTTGGTACTTGGTATGCAGCTTTGGTCTGGCCAATGCCTTCTTCTCAATACCAGTATCAGACCACCAGAAGCATTTTGCCTTCAGTTGGCAGGAGCAACAATGCACTTTTACAACTCACCTCCAAGCGTTCATCAACTCTTCTGTCTTGTGCAATAATTTAATCCAAAGGGAACTTGATTAGCTGTTTCTTCTGCACAATGTCACACTAGTCCCTTATATTGATACATTATGCTGATTGAATCCACTAACGAGGATATATCAAAGATCCTAGGTTCATTGTTACAATGTCTGCATGCAAGAGATTGAGAAATCAATCCAATGAAGAGTCAGGCACCCTCCCCCTCAATAAAATGTCTAGAGGTCCAATAATTGAAATATTCCTACAAAAGTGAAAAATAAGCTATTACATCTGGCTCCCAAACAACTAATCAGGAGGCTGTCTATGCTCTAAACCAGCAGCCAATATATTGTGCTGTGTCTCCAATAGCCAGGATTCATGGGTCCAGGAATGAAGGGGTAGAAGCCAGAGTGACACCACTCACTATTACTCTTAGGGTACCACTTCCTGTCTCAGCAACCTCATGTGCTTCAGGCCTGGAGGTCCTAGTCCCAAAGAAAGAAACACTCTTACCTGAAAACACAGTACTGATTCCACAAAACTGGCAGCTGAGAATGCCCCCTGGTACGGTGAGCTTCTCATGCCTTTGGGTTAAGAGGTCAGTAAGGGTGCCACTGTACTGAGTGGTGTGATTGATCCTGATTACCAAGGAGCAATTGAACTGTTGCTATATGCTGGAGGTAAAGAAGATTATGTCTGGAGTCCAGAGATCCTGTAGCCTGTATTTTAGTACAACCATGCCCTGTGATTAAAGTAAATGGTAAACTATAGCAACTCAGTCCTGGCAGGATGTCTAATGATTCAGACTCCTCATAAATGAATGTCTGGGTCACTCCACCAGTCAAACAACCACAGGTAGCTGAGGTGCTGACTGAGGGCAAACGTAATACAGAATGGATAGTAGAAGAAGGTAGTTCTACCTATCATTTATGATAATGTGATCAATTGCAAAAGTGAGATTTGTGATTTTCAGTTTATCTTCTTTATCTGTGCTTTTTGAATATCTTTCCTTTGTTCATATATGATGTTAAGTGTAACTGTGATTTCATTAATGTCTGGAAATTATATATGGCTAAAGAATTGTATATATGTGCTAAGTTGGCATGGGGTGGGCTGTAATAGGAAGGTTTATTGTGCCAACCTAGCCATTGGGAACATGTGGGATTAATAAGGTAATAGTTTGATTGACGGGCAAAGAGATAAATTGTTTGGCAAGCAGCATCCCTCTCTCTTGCTCTCTGGTGAGCAACCCAGCTTTATCTAGTTCTCTGCTTCAACTTGTGAGCTATGCTACCTGTGGGACAGTCAAGCCATGAATTGTGTTGCTGGACCTTGACTCTGGCAGATTCTGTCATCTTGCATTGTTTGAATTCGATATCCCATCAACCTGCTTCGATAAGTTCGTTTACTGGTGATTATTGGTGATTCACCCTGCTGTTTGCTGCCTGTGGCTGGACTGCATGCCTTGCCTTAGGGAAGATTCTGCTGTCTGCTTTCTTGACCTCGGACCCAGCAGCCCTTAAGCCCAGCAGCCCTCCTGAGTTGAAGGACTGCCAGTAAACTGTTAACTGTTTCAAAAAAGTGAGTTGAACTGAACTCTCTGTACTGTGGACTTAGTAGCTATCATATTCCCTTGAGCTCTATCTATCATCTATCATTTATCTGTAATTTTCAGTTTCCTGGGTTTTCCTCTCTAGAGAACCTTGTCTAAAACAATGATTTACAACTCTTTGGTAACTGATGATGGCTGCTTCTTCCATATGGACTTAGTTGACCTCTCACTTAGATGACTGGAGACAAGCCTTTCAGGCTTCAGACGCTAATTTATCTAATAATCAGGCATCATCTAAATTCTTGTCACATTTTGCTATAGCACCCATTGCTTCTGTGTTCTCTCTCTGAGGGCGAATATTGAGTCAGGGCCATGATGTAAGAAAGCATTATTCTTAAGTTAGGGCTAGGATTTAGTGCAAACCCCAAATGCATTTCTGGATCTATGTTTTTTTTTTTTTTTTTTGCTTTTTATTTTTTTAAAAATTTATTATGAATCAGGATTGTCCAGTCATATCAAGCACATATTTTAAAAACAATTTTTAATTAAGTTATTTAAATATGATAAAAGCATCCTTTCTGCTGTATAATTCCCTTCTGTGTTGTAGAGTACTATGGACTGGACATAGAAATGTTTGGGGCACATGAGGAGCATGAGGGGAGGTCATTTCCACTCTGCCTCAACAGTTGGGGTGGATGATAAGATGAACTTTTGAGAAAGGATACAACTGGTTGTCCATAGAGATAAAATACAAATAAAATTAAGTTGTGAAAACAAAAGGGGAGAGCAACTCTCTAAGACATGCTTTTAAATACATAGGGAAGGACTCATGATAAAAGCTGCAGCCACATGACTTGGTCCTCTGCTGGTTGGCATTAAAAAGAAGATGGTCCATGAAGACCAAAAAATGATGTTTCTTTATTGTATAAGCCTGGAGCTGCTAACTGCAAGGCTAGTAGTTTGAATCTATCAGTCACTTCATGGAAGAAGGATGAGGCAGTTGGCTTTGGGAGCGCTTCTATTCTGTCTTATACCATGTGCTGTGGTGGTGGTGGTGGTTAGGGGCCATCAAAGGCTGCTCTGCCTGACTCACGGGGACTCTGTGGGCAACAGAACAAAACATTAACCAGTCTGGCGCCATCCTCACAATTGTTATGTTTAGGCTAATTTGTTACAGCCCCTGTGTTCTTCCCCCCCCCCCACCCCTTGAGGGTCTTCCTTATTTACACTGGCCTTCTCCTCTACCAAGCATGTCATCTTCTTCCAGGGAGTCATCCCTCCTGATAACATGTCCAACGTGTGTGGGGTGGGGGCTCATCATCCTAATTTCTAAGAAGCTGTCCAGCTGTACTTCTTTGAAGATATATTTTTCTTCTTCTTCTGATTTTCTGCAGTGTAGGGCATCCCTTCTTCTTTGGTCTTTCTCATTCATTCCTCCTAAGTAACCTCAGAAACCTGAGGGGACCGTTCTACTCTGCCCTGTAGGTCACGATGAGTCTGAATTGGCTTAGCAACAGGAAACTTTTGCCCACACATGAAGTGAAGTGATTGGGGCTGTGTGGATAATTATTTTTTTGTAGGGGGGCATTACTGCCCTCTGGTGGTCATGGGATCTCCCCGGCTTTGCTCTTGGAGAGCTGCCGCTGGATTTGAACCGTCAAGCCAGTGGGCCGTAGAGCCGCACTCAACCACTAAGCCACCAGGGCTCAGCCAATAATAAGTTCAAAGGAAGCAATTTTAGCCAATAAGTTGCAATAAGTGAAAAATGACTTGGCATATACTATTTATCAAATAGTATTTGTGGTATATGGCAAAATAACATTTTATTCTGAACTGTCATGCTAATTTAGCCTGATTCTGCCTAACTGTTATTCACAACTGACTCAGAAGATAAGCAGAGGGGGCATGTTAGAGGGCAGACAGCCCCCACAGAGAAGACACCAGCTCATCTAAATTCAAAAGCCACCAACTTAGTTCTCTCGGGATGCTATATCAGAAATTCCACAAGTAGGCAGCTTTAAGGAACAGAAATGAAGGTTGTCACAGTTTAGGGGCTGGGAAGACTGATGTCAGGGTTCCCACTCTAAGGGAAAGGAGCTGTGTTGGGGTAATGGCTTGGTTATCTTTTGGGCTGCTAATGACAAGTCAGCAGTTCAAATCCACCAGACACTCCATTGGAGAAAAATGGAGCCTTCTTCTCTTGCCAAGAGTTATAGTCTCAGAAATGCCCAGGGGCAGTCTACTCTGTCCTATAGGGTCCTTATGAGTCAGAATTGATGCAGTGAGTTTTGAGTGAGACCTCTCTACCGATATAGATGCATCAGCGCTTGATCTTAGCTAAAAGGTCACGAAAGAAGTGGACACATTAACACAACAGAGAGAACCTTGAAGAGTTTCCATCCAAGGTTGTAGGATGTAGATTCCAACACATATTTTGGGGGAAGACAATTTCACCCATAGCAGGAATCCGCACACTATTTGTCAGATACTGTTTGGGATACTAATAGGGAACAAATTTTCTTTCTGCTCCACGTGAACCACTAAACCATCTGGGCTGTAGAAGTGAGTGGATACAAAGTACAAGAAGAAGAGATGAGGAAGCCACCAAAAGGCATTCTGGTCCTTTTACTCCTTCCATACAAATGGCCTGAAGAGGACAGTTGAGGTAGCTAAAAAGTCTGTGTGCTTTAAAGCAGGGAGAGTGGTACCTGGCTTACTTTCTTATTATTTTGAATTTTCTGTTTTGTTTCAAGAGCTGAGCTGGACAGATATGCTCCCTGACAGTGCAAGCGATCAACAGAGATGGTCTGACAAATCTTGGCATGAATGGATCCTAAAATCACCATCCTGGATTTTCCTATTCCTAGAAAGGAGTCTTGCTGGAGTAGTCTGTGTTGGGCTACTAGCTACAATTTGGACAGTGCAAAAAATGGATTTTTCTAGTCCTCTCAAGAACTATAGCCTCAGAAACCCAGGAGGGCAGTAATACTTGTCCTGTAGGGTCACCTTAATGGCAGAGGGTCTAATGATAGAAAGGAGACCTACTGGTACTATGGGTTCAGTGTTGAGCTGCTAGCTTTAATATCAACAGTGTATATCTACCAGTCACTCCACTGGAGAAAGATGAAGCTCTCAGCTCCAATAAAGGTTTATAGTCTGGGGAACCCTGTGTAGTAGCATGGCATAGTGGGCTACTTGTCAGGCTGTTAACCACAAGATCAGTATTTCAACACCACCAGTCTCTCTACTGGAGTAAAAAGAGGCTTTCTATTCCCATAAGGAGTTACACTCTTAGAAATCCATAGGGAATTTCTACTCCTGCTCATAGGTCTTGATAGACTTGATGGCAATGAGTTTGAATTTTCAGTTTGAAAAACGGAGTCAGAATTGATTTTATGGCCATGGATTTGGGTGTTTTGGTTAATAAGCGACTCAGAGGGTCCTATTGACACAGCGCTTAAGTGCTCAATTGCTTGATTTGAATGCATCAGCCAGTCTGTTAAAGAAATATATGGTAGTCTACTTTCATACCAATTATAGCCTTATAAATCAAATGGCGTGGGTTCAAATCTGACCTATAGTATTGTTTTGATTCAGAATTGATCACAATGAATTTTTGTTTTGTTTACTGATTGACTCAAAGGGCAGTCTGTGATATCCAGAAGAACAGGAAGTTTTTAGAGAGAGAAGCTGTGTCTGTGAGGATGGGCGGCTATGGGCTAGGGAGGACTCCATACTAGAACACATACAGAGGAATAGAGAGGAAAGAAAGGAAAAAGAGAACACAACAGTAGACTCCCTAAGCTGGAGAATGAAGGGGATCATGGCTGTAGTTTACTGACGATTTCCATTGCCAAATAATTAAACAGATATTAAATAAACACCTCAACCTGGTCACCATCTGGAACATGGTTGTCTCCAAGGCACAAACACTGTTAGAACAAATATCAACAAAGATTGAGAATAGACAAGACCACAAAGTAGACCACATCCACCCCACCCACCTCCAGCATTTTCCCTAAGTCATTGTCAAGGCCCTTTAGGGAGCTGAATGAAGGTTAGAGAGAACCATGGGAAGGAGCAGGTAAAGGAGAAACTGATTGGAATGAAATTGCAAAGTGAAAACAAATGAATTATCTCTTGGAATAAAATCCTAAATGGGATTTAATGATTATGCATGGGGAAATCTGCATATATGTCGGTTCTTTCTGGATGCTGGATTTAGGTGAAAGGATTCATGTGAAATCAGAGCTCATGTGAAAAGACAGAGGACTGAATTGGAAGACAAAAAAATGGTATACTTAGAAAAGTACAGATGTGGAATTCTCTAGAAGTTCAGCTTAAAGTCAGACTATAAGTGAGTTGTTTGTGTTTGAGTATGGGTATGGATCAGAAAGTAAAGATATTCTGAGTAAGTGGATGAAGAGGAGAGCGACTTCCCCAACTAAGGAAGTCAATACTATCTTGCAACATATAGGCAAGCAAGCATGTTGAATTTGAATTCTCTTCCCCTGCCACTCTCCTACCATTTCTCTCTCTCTCTATTTCCCTATGAGAAAGACAGCTTCACGCTGGAGTGCCAGTAATGGAGCTGGAGGACTTCTTCTCTTTCACCTTCTCTGCTAGAAGATGCCCTTCAGTCTCTGATTGGTTGCCATCTTCTTTGTGATTTTCATCTTAAACACACACACACACACACACGTGATCTCATCCACCCTGTGATTAAAAATGCCATACAAGATCCACCTGAGTAGAAGTTTACACGCAGGCACTCAGTCACCAGTCGATGTACCATTCATCGGTACCCATGTACGATTCCTAGCATCAGGTGGAAACCTTACTATGCGGGGCTGTCACTTGGCTACATCATTGTCCAAAGGAAGCACTAAAGAGTCCTAGGCACGGGCATCTCAGAATCTGGGAGTCATTTTAGAGAGATTGCTAAAGGAAGTGGTCTCCTTCTCCTTGAGTCCTTCCCCAAAGAAAGCACCAGGAAATATGTGGAAGCCACGTCAGTTCAGAAAAGAATCAGGAGGGACAGAGAGCTGAAAGGGTAAGGAGAAGAGCGCCCAAGGAAAAGCCCTTGTCTCCCCTCAGATTCTTCCTGCAGCTTCAGGTTCATCGTAGGTGGTATCAGGTAGTCAGCAAGACTCAAAGTGCCTAATCTGAATTCTATCCTGATGAACATGCATAACTTCTACTTAGGCTATGCTCTTAGCATCTCAAAAATACTGAAATACCTCAAATGGATTCTAAATCTCTGGTGGGAGGGGTTGGGGGAGGAGGAAGCAAGTATGGTGTTTTCCTCAACCCCAAATTAAACTGGTCTGGAAATTCATGCTTCCCTGGGATTTCATAACCTCTTATGAAAGTCTATTGCTGCAAGGCACATAGTTTGGAAAGTATTGATAAATTTCCCAAGAGGAATGAATAAATCCAAAAGCATGATTGTAGCATTTTCCAAAGAATGTCTCAGAATTTCATTCATGCATGAACTTCCTATGCAAAAGGATTCCATGCTTAAAGAGATTTGGAAAAGTGCCCTTAGTAGAAGTTCTTTAGCTTTTTAGCTACTCTAAATTCTTATGGAGGAATCAGCAGCTCTTTATCTTAGCACTTATTTGACAATGTAATAGCTTATATTTCTTCTGGATACTGAAACGTTTGTTTGTTTTTAAATGGATCCTTCCCTGTAACTTCTATCCTGCAATAACACCTTAAAGGTTGACATGGGAGTCACTGAAGCAGGATATGGTCCCGTGGAAAGTAGAAACTTGACCTCTGAGCCCATCTTGCTGTTGGACACAATCACCCACAGAACTTTGTCTGTCAGGGCTGCTCCCAAACCCCTTGAACAGCCACAGCCTGGTCAGCCACTTCCTCTGAGGTGTGCATTCTGCATCTTCCTAAAAAAGAAGAGCAGAACCATTTGACTGAGATGGAATGATGTCCAGAGGCTAACATCAAGCTTCTGGGATGTTGTCCAAGGCTGGCCTACCATGCAGGCTTTTCGCCTTGAGGACTGGCAGCAATATCCCCACCACGGAGATAATTGATCCCTAGCCCAGCGAGCAGATGTTACTAGAAGGATGATGTGGGGAGCAAAGGAGAGCCTCAGGCCCTTGATAGCTTCCATGGTGCTTTCATCAGAAAGCCAAAGAAAGTGGCACTAGTTGACAGCCATTATTATCTGTTTTCCAAGACGATCCTTCTGCGAAGAAAACTACCCCACTTAACATGATGAAACTTCGAGAAGTAAAACTCCATGGCTCTCCCTCGATGTAATTGTGATATTTCACTGTTCAAATTATGGCTGTGAAAAGAAGAAACAACAGTTGGACTGATTGGTGATTGCTTTGCACAGAAGTCATAATTGTCCCCGGGCACATCAATGACTAGTATCATAGCTGTCGAGTTGTTGTAGAGCAGTGGCTCTCAACCTGTGGATCCTGACCCCTTTGGGGGTCAAATGACCCTTTCAAAGGGGTCACCTGATTCACAACAGTTGAAAAATTATACTTAGGAAGTAGCAACAAAGTTAATCTTATGGTTGGGGATCACGACCACATGAGGAACTGTATTAAAGGGTCATGGAAGGTTTAGGAAGGTTCAGAACCACTGTTCTAGAGAGAAGAGAAGGCAAGTATGGATGGATCTGTGAGCGTATTAATTCATACATTTCCTATTCCACAAGATTTTTTGAATGCCTCCTATGTCTCAAGAACTGAGTGGACTCTTTAAAATTATTCTGACCAACTTGACAAACATTGGGCCACATACCAAGTCTCAACAGGTGCTTGATTTCACTTCTGGAAGGAATGCATGTGTTCTGGCAATCACTTTTTTGGATGGTCCTCACCCCTTAGTGTCCTGATTTCTAACCCCACAGTGACCCCATACCTCAACTTCTACTTTCCATCCCATAAGTCATTTTCTTCGCAAGCTTGGTCTAATTTTCCCTCCACAATAATTTAGGATACGATGTCCAGTTGCTGGGCACAAGCACGGGAACAATTGTGAGAATAACTCAAGAGCGGGCAGTGTTTCATTCTGTTGTCAGAGAGAGATTCACTATGGGTTGGAGCCAAGTCGATGTCCGCCGACCACATTGGTTCCTGACACTGGTTCCCATCCTTGAGTTCTCATCCTGCATCAAGTGTGGGCATGGGGAGAAAATCCAGACCTGGAATCAGCTATTGACAAAGGATTTGGACTCAATCCCCAAACATTTTCATTATCATTATTTAATTCCAAATATCTATTCTGGGTATGTATATATGCAAATCCTTAAATGACCTAGTAGAGGACCTATTAGTTGCATTGTTAATGGGAGGATAAAAGGAAAGGGCTTCATGCCCTTGAAGTTATGCAATGTCGTAAAGATGTATACAATAATTTAAATGGAGACATGCAGATAAAGCATCCTGGCTATCAGGAAATTACTAGCATATAAGGCACAGGTAGAACATTACAAACTCCACTCACTTGTATGGAGAGAAGGAAGAAAGATGTGATGGTCAGAGAGGAGGTGGGGAAGAGGATGGGTAACACTCTCTTTGTGAAGGGCTTGAAGTAGGTAGAAATACATGACCTCTGACAAGTTCACTCTGACTCCTGGTGACTTTGAACCCTGGTGAGGTGACCTTCATCAGACTCCTCATCATCACCAGCTTGCTTGAGTCCAGTCGGTGCAGGCATTGTGCCAATCCATCTAACCTAGTGTCTCCTATACCCTTGCTGGCCCTCTACTTGATGAACAATAATGCCGTCCTCCAGGACCCCTGGTGGCATAGTGAGTTACGCACTGAACTGCTAACTACAAGGTCAGCAGTTTGAAACCACCAGATGCCCCTTGGGAGACAAATGAGGCTTTAGCCTATCAGGGCACTTCTACCCTGTCTCAAAGGGTCACTATGGGTGGCAATTGACTTGATGACAATGAGTTGAGTTGGTCTCTTCTGCTGATGTGTCCAAAGTGAACTGAATAAGCAGAACTGGACAAGCCTATCTAGTGAACTGTAAGGTTTTCTGGGATTCATTTTTGGAGGTTGATCCCCAGGTCTTTTCCCCTAGCCATATGGGTGTTCTAAGTGGTATTTGAAATAATAGAGGCACAGCTACCAGCATGAGGGAAGCAAACAAGCCCATAGAGTATAAAAAACATACAGATTGTTGGGGGAGACAGACTCTAAATGGCACAATTAGTGTCTATCACGCCAACCTACAGACAAGAAGCAGGCAGGACTGAAATGCAAGGCCTCATATGAGGACTGAGATATAAAGCCTCGCAAATGCAGGACAGTCTCTGAAAGGTGATACAACCAGAGGGCCTGCTCCCTCTGACTTTCCTGGGCTAAGGTTCCAGACCCCTTGATCACACTGAAACAGAGGGGTTGCCTAGCACCTTCTTCCTGGAGCTCCATCCTCCTACATTGGGAGACTGAAGGAAGCTCATCCAATCTGTAACTTGTCCTCTGGTGGAACATGCAGCTTCCCTTGATTCACTGCCTCATTAAGATTCTGCACAAATGCCTTGGGGGATTGATGGGAGCGACAACCTTTGCAATTGTCCAGAAGAGGACCTTGAGTTTCTGAGTTGCCCCTGAATCCTCCGTTCTCCCGCACACTCTTGAGTTAGTCAACTGCTTGCTTAAGGAAAATGACTTTATCCTTTCAATTAAAAAATAGTCATCCTAATAAAAGATCTCGCTTCACCATCTGACTTGGTGCCCATGCCTTAAAGATGGAAATTAACAGTAACTTCCTCAGATGTATGAGGTTATATAATTCAAGCAACTATATATAATAATTATATATATATATATATTTAATTCTGAAATGAAGTCATGCCTGGAGGCAAGAAGCAAGGCTAGTGCCAAGTGTGGCTTGAGGTTGCCTTCATAAGGTGTCACCCCAGAACATTTGTCATAACATGAGTTCCAGAAACTCGACCCCAGGGGCCAAGTATCCAGGAGCAGAATATTTGGGGAAGGGTACTTCTCTGTTCATTTCCTCAGCCTGGACAGTGGACAAAGCACTTTCTTTCTGAACTTGGAAGCTGATGACAAGTTTTTGGGCACTAGCAAAGGGAATGATTTTTTTAACCCTAGAGGCAAGCACTTGCAAATCTACAAATTACTCTATCTGACCACTGGCAGGTTGGTGAGGGCTGAGGTACAAAACCGGAGATTTGATATCTTTAATACAGGGAGAAGAGAGGAGGGCAGCAGAATCAAGATGTCATCATCTAGGTGGCCTGACTGCTTAGCATATGTGTTTCCAGGAGAATGCACATGGTTTCTAGCAGCAATGCAGGAGAAAGACTGGGTTTTCAATTCCTGTAACAGCTACAATCTTAGAAACCTACAGGGGCTCACTGTGTGTCAGCAAGGACACATGGCAGTTACTTTGGTTTTGATGTGATTTTTTTCTGAAGGGTTAATTTTCTGAGGGGAAGGGGGACAGCTGGAGCTGCTCTTTCAATAATTCTTCCAAGCTTAACACATCTTGTCATTTGAAGTCTAGTCTGCTCAACAAATGGCATTGGGATTTTGTCCTGTCCCACACCATCTTCAGGTCATTGGTACCCTTTAGGTCATGGTTGTGACAACTAGGAATCTGGCTTGTCTTCCCATCCAGGGGACTCATCTCACAGTGACCCTCTGAATTTACATATATGGTATATTTTCAAAAGTAGGTTATCAGGCATTTTTTCCTAGTCTGACTTAGTCTGGAAGTTCTATTGAATCCAGTCCATGATGCTTAGCTTTGTTGGTATTTAAAGCATAGGTGGTATTGTTTTCAGCATCACTGTCATCTCTAGGTGGTGGGGTAAACAACAGTTGAACAACTGACAGCTAGGAAATGGGATGGTGAGTGATAACCCTGGTTTGAAAAGAGGAAGATAAAACAGGATACGACCAAGATCAAGTCAAAATGTTTGTCAAAATATCCTGTCAAACAGAAGTGCAGAACTCTGCATTTTCGGATGTTAGAATGTGCTTACACTGCTGCCCATGTTCTCTTTGTAGGGATCTGCTTGCCTACATCAGTCTTGAAAACCTTACCAGGCAGTTCTGCTCTACACACCTGAGGTCACCTCTACAGAAACCTTCTTTGTCTTTGTCTGCACTATGCTTTTTTGAGGATTCCTAGTGGTGCGATGGGTTAGGCCTTGGACTGCTGACCTCAAGGCTGGCAGTTCAAACCCACCGGCCACTTCCTTGGAGAAAGATGATACTGTCTGCTCCTGTAAACATGTAGTCTCAGAAAGTCTATAGACCTACAGAATAAGTAAAGCGGAGTGCGTTGGGGCAACAGACTAACATCTGCAGAGGGGTTTCTCTGCACACTTAATTCCGGAAGCATGGTTTGATCACTGTGATAGTTAGGCTTGTTGTGCCAACCTGGCCAATGGGAGCATTTAGGATTAATCAGGTCACAGTTTAATTGGAGAGCAACAAGATAAATGACTTGGCAAGGCCCAATCTCCTCTCTCTTGCTCTCTGGTGAGGAGTGTGCTGGCTTGTGCTGCTGCTTTAACTAGTTCTCAACGTCAACCTGTGGGTTAATCTACCTGTGGGCCAGGCCAACCCATGGAATATGTTGCTAGAGTTTGAGACTCTTTTAAGACCTGCTGCTGTGCACATCACTTGAGCTTGAGGCAGGTGGGTCCTGTCACCTTGCATTGCTTGTGTTTGATATCCCGTCTGGATATGCTTCCATATGCTCCTGAGCTGTTGGTGACTGCTGATGACACACTCTGCTGTTTGCTGCTTATGGGGAGGGAGACTCTACTTGCCATGCCTGGGGGAGAACTTCACTGTCTTGACCTTGACCTTGGACCCACAGTCCACATGAGTTGAAGGACTTGCGGTATGTTAACTGTTCCTTCCTGTTATATAAGCATATATTTACATATGTTATAAATATATCTGTATGTGTGTACACACACACACACACACACACACACACACACACACACACACTGGTTTTGTTTCTCCAGAGAACCCTGCCTAACATACTCACCCATGGAGGTGGAGCTGGGTGTCTTCAGGTTGAAGTTTAAAGCACCGTGGCATGCCCTTTGGGCATTTATTAGTAACCCTAAAAGATCTTTGTAACATATTCAGATTGAACAGTTGTATCCTGAGCATATCATACCTGTACTTTTATCTGTTAACTTCCTGAATAAACACTAGCCTCTTGTATAAAAAAAAAAAGTCTATAGAAGGTTTATACAAGGAAGAATGAACTCAATAAGCATGGCTTTATGCTTTACTTATAAGACTGTTGTAGGTGATGTGGAGTCTTTTCTCACACGTAAAGTCTGTGGAGCAGAATGAAACACCTCTGTCTAAATTCTGGTGATACGGTAGTTTACGCACTCACTTCCTAACAATAGCTCTTAACAGTTCGAATCCACCAGCAGCTCTTGGGGAGGAAGATGTGGCGTCTGCTTCAGTAAAGATTTATAAAGTTGGAAAATTTGTGGAACAGTTCTACTTTCTCCTATCATGCCGCTATGAGTCAGAATCGGCCCCATAACAATTAGGTTATGCTTAGACGAGGGTAAAATGGGTTAATATATTTAAGGACCTTAGGAAAAGCTGGCATAAAGGAATGAATGCTCAAAACAAGTAGCTACTATTATTATTATTATTATTATTATCATTTATTATTATTTAGTTCCTTGTCAGTCACCTTCTATGCTTTTTATAATCACAGATGGTTTCCTGGACATTATATAGCTCTTGTTCAGTAAGTCAGTCTCCTGACAATTGCTGGTGAACTGAATGGAATCTACCTTTAAGAATCAGAAATACCGGCTCTGCTGCATACTTCAACAATGTGTGATCTTTTTGTCATGCAGTCAGATCTTAATGAACCATGTGTAAAGTCTCCACTTCTTGGATTAACCACAGCATATGTTTAAATCCCCTGTCACCAAAATGCTTCTGGGATTCTGCCCTGAATTGTGCTCATTTGGGAAAGGAAATGCAATGGTAGTAATTAGCCCATGCAAAACATGATCAAAAAGGTTAATTTTCTGGTCCCCATAGTGCACACTACAGACAGAAATGATTTTTTGATTCTCTACCCCATTCTCTCCTTTCCAACAGAATGAACCACTGGGGCTTCCTGTAGAAATCACCATTGTACCAGGGAAAATTCTGGGAGAGATCATCTCTAGGTGGTTGGTTTAGAGCTAATCCTTATTATATATATTGTTTTGGATTTTATTTATATGTACATTCCAATTTTTTTAGAGCAAATATGTTCTTTTAGGATAATGAAAACCTTCCCTCTTTCCTACCTAGTCACTGTATTTGCATTAGAATACATTTCACAGTCCTTATAAAAATTTCAGAACAGTGACATACAACAGAATAAGTTACCGTGTATTTTGAAATATCAGTTTTCTTATCTGTTGAGTGGGAATCAGCATAAATACTTCAAAGATTGGTGTGGGATTGACATCATTGGGACTGGATGACCACTCTGTCCACACCCTGTGTTCTAAAATTGCCTGAACTCTTCTTTAAGCCAGGAGTCCTAATGGCATACTGGTTCTCCACACTGTAGGAGAAAAACAGGGTTTCCTACTCCCATCAAGCGTTACAGTCTCGGATATCCAGAGGGACAGTTTTACCCTTCCCTTTGGGGGTCCCCAGGAGTCAGCTTTGACTTAATGGCAGTGAGTTTGTTTTTAGTTTTTGAGTCTTTAAAGCTAAAACAGAAGCTATCCCCTGATGCCATCCATAAGATAAGACTTTGAACTACTTCAATTCTGTTTGTTCCCTTGTGTTTCCACTCCAGATAGAATGAATTGGAATTTATATTTTAACACAATTTTATGGTGGCTCTTATAGGTTCCAAGGTGTTCCATGTAGATTAAAAGTGATTCTTTAAAAATAAAAAAGTTTTATTCACACGTTATACAATGCAGTGTTTCAATCATATTAAGAAGAGTTGTGCAATCATTATCACAATCAATTTTAGGACATTTTCTTCTTTCTTGGATTCATTGTTATTAGCTCCCCATTTTCCACAACCTCCCCTGTCAGGCCCTTAAGAATTATTAATCCAATTATTGTGTCTATAGGTTTACCGATCCTGGACCTCCTATAGAGAAAAAAACATACAAAATAAAAATGAAAAACAAACATAAAAAAACAACATCAATGACAAAATAAAACACTAAACGCTCAACAGAGAAGAAAACAGAAAATATCTAAAGGGATAGCATGAAAATGTAAGGTCTGACCATAAATTTTAAATGGGTTGAAAGGAAGATTAAATGATACAGTTCTACATATTAACCCAACTACATTTGCCATAATTGATTTTGCCATGCTCTCTTTCTGATAGCAAGGCTAGCCACATCCTGGTCTCAGGTCAGAGGGAATTTACTCAAAGCTTCATCACACGGGAAGAGTGCAGGTGGATTGTGGTGTCCACTGTCATCCATAGCCTTCTGCAAACCATTCAGGACAAGGGTTTTCAGTCCTCCTAATCCCTCAACCTTTCAATATAGTTTCTCATATTTTGTAGCCCCCCAACCAAAGGACTATTTTTGGTGCTCCTTCATAATTATGATTTCATGAACCAGGAAGCTGTTATGAATCAGGCAACCCTATGTGAAAAAGTCGTTCGACCCCCAAAGGGCTCACAACCCACAGGTTGAGAACTGCTGGTCTAGGAGAATCTTATGCAACCATCATGTACACAAAAGAGTCCCCTAGGGATTTCATGAAAATGTAAGGTCTGGCAGTATATCTGGAGTGGAAAGGCTATTCTCAGGAGAAAGGGTTAAATCTGATTGAACTGATTTGAAACTCAGCTTTAAATTAAACACTAAACCAACACATTGGCATTGAGTTGATTCTAACTCAGAACAAGTCTTTGTAAGGTTTTTTGAGACTAATTCCAAACAAGAGCAAATAGCCTCTCCTCGCTCTTCTTCAGAGTAGCTGGTCCATTGGAACCATGGCCTGGGTGCTCACTGCTGAACGTTCCCGGGTGACTCAGCTCTGCCCAACACACAGTCACCCTACATTGTGGAGGATAATGCGCTATGCCATCTGGGTTCCTTACTTTACTCCCAAGATTCCTTAAATTGAACAAGATTTTAGCATAATTACAGAGGAATGTCTGTCTTGAGCATCATGTTCTTCCAAGTATCATCTACACAAGGTCAAATTGACACTAGCAACTGGAAAGGTTAGGGGACAGTGAGTTTATATTGCTGATAGTGAAGCCATTCCAAAAAGGGTGTGAAGGAAGGTGCCACTACTTGAAGGATGTACCCAATGCCCACTGAACTGTGCATATAGAAGTTGCTGAACTGATGGATGTTTGGTTGTGTGTATCTTCCACCAGAACAAAAATTTAAATGGCACACAGAAAAATTTCATGCTCTTTGCATGCTTTAAGATTCTTTTATTAGGAAACTGGCTTTTTGTTAATGCCAAGAGCACATACACCCATATAGGAAATCCATGCATTCCAGCCATGAAATGGAGAAGAAAACTCACTGTATGCTAAATTTAAATGATTAGGTGGCACCTAGCTTTATTTGAGGGTATCTGTGATCATGCAATGTTTCCAGTTGGGATAAGTTTCCCCCATAGGGATAGTCGAAGACTCATTTCTCTAGCTAGATAAAGTCTCAAATCCTGTGCAATTGCCAGGAGGAAAGAAGCTTGTCAGTAATCCTCCAGGCCCCATCTTGTACTTTCTTGCGAGTACAAAGTGGTTGCTGCCTGCCAGGCTCCAGATCCACACTCTGCTGCTGAGGCGATTCGGACTCTTTGCAGCCTCATAGGACAGGGTGGAGTGTGAGTTTCTGAGATGGTAACTCTTTATGGGAGTTGAAAATCTTATCTTTCTCTTGTGGGGTAGGCTGGTGGTCTCAAACTCTGGACCTTGCAATTAGCAGCCCAACATGTAACCCCTATGCCACCTGGATTGAGACCCATAATGAAATAGAGACTGTCAAGCAAACTCCCCGGGATCAGAGGAAATTGCTTTTTGTGCTACGGTAAAATGCCGAGGCATCTAACTGAAGTCAAGCACAACATGTCTGAAGAGAAAGACAAGCAGCTTCCCACACTAACACCGACAACGGTGACGACAATCTCTCGTGAGCATTGGTGGAGTGATGATCACGCAGGAACCCAGTGTTTTACATGAGTTCTTTTACAGCAACCCAATGAAGTAGTTACCTATCATTGTGTCCTTTTGCTAATGAGAAAGCGTAAGTTTTAAAAGGTTAGGTGACTTCCCTAAGTTTAGGCAGCCGGTACATGTCAAGGCAGGGACTCCTCTGGTTTTGAGATCCTAAGCAATCCCATTGCCATCGAATTGATTCCCATTCCTAACAATTCTAGAGGACAGAGAAGAACATTAGCCATAGCCAGAGGTATATCTTTGCCACATCTTTCTCCAGCTGAGGGGCTGGTAGGTTCAGACCATTGACTTTTTAGTTGGCAACAGAGCACTTAAACTACTGTGCTCCAGGGGCTTCTTGGGAACCTGAGCACGTCACCGCAGTATGGGATGGGATTACTGCATCGTCCTGGGTTGGTTACCAGCAGCTCTCACGTGGAGTGGAGATAAGACTAGCCCACACGCAAGGTGACGAGAGCCCCAGGGAAAAGACAGACAGCTATTTATTTTGCCCAAGTTACATAAAATATTTAGTGATTATGCACAACCTGGACTGGCATTTCTGGAAGCCATTTAACACACTCTGAAAGGAGAAAAGAATGGCAGATGGATGTGAAGTCCGAGAAAAAGCTAGTTGGACCTGGGAATGGAGAAACGCACCCCAGTAGCTACATTTAAAGCTAGTTGGACCCGAGAATGGAGGAACGTACCCCAGTAGCTACATTTGGGGAGTCTATTTTGCTTACTGTATTTATCAGGATGGATCCCTGGTGGTACGGTTGGTTAAGCATTGGGAGCTAACTCTATGGCTGGTGGTTCAAACCCATCAGTTGCTCCAGGGGTGGAAGATGAAGCTGTCAGCTTGTATAAAGCGTTCACAACCTTGGAAACCCCCAGGAGCAGTTCAACTTTGTCCAAAAGGGCCACTATGAGTAGCGATTGATTCTATTGAAGTGGAGGTTTTTTTTGTTTGTTTATTTGTTTATTGGGGCTGTCATGAAGGCGTCTGATAGAAGTAGCTAGGGGAGGGGCTCCAGAGCCAAGCAAAGTATGTCCAAAATTTTCCCTTGTGCCCTGTAGCAACCCTTAGGGGCCACCATCCTTTGGGACTGGTTCCAACTGTGGTCCTTTCAGCTACCATGTGTGTGCTGAATTTCCTATGAGCGGATGCTCTCTGTTAAAAGGATACTCTTCCTAAAATACTTTGGGAAGGTCACTTTCCAGGACCAGACTTCCCAGAAGAGGCTACTCTGTTTTCTGCAAATAATGGCACACATAAACAATCTCCACGCATTGTGTGCTTAGGAAACAAATTGTAGAGGAGGGTCCTTATTGGCCTAAAACCCTATAATATATATGTGATTAGCAGAGAAATATGATACTGTCAACAACAGATGTTGGCCAGGGGTCAGATGAAGTTCATGTGACAACATTGTGATAGTTAGATTTTATGTCAACTAAACAGTCCTGGCTAGGGAGAGAGTACAACTTGTCAATCAAGTGGTAGCTGATGACTTAAAAATGCCTCCTTGGGGGTGCGACTTTTTTATAAGAGTGAGAGAAGTTAAGCATCTCTCTCTTTCTCTCTGTTTCTCTGTCATGCTTTCTTGCCTGGTGGGTCTCTGAGATTAGGAGGAGCCGAATGTGGAACCTCTTACTCTGACCCCTATTTGTGCCCTGCCGTGTTACCACCCACTTGATCCCCGAGACTGGCCCCATGGGTCTGTGATCATCCTACATTCCTCTCCACCTCTCTGCCTCCTCAGAGAGCAGCTGCATGAGTCTCAATAGGGGCCTGGCTTGCATCACATTTGTGGACTTGAGGCTGGCCTGCCTTCTTCTGATATAAGATGACTCGGTCATATGCATATATGTATGTCACTGGATCTGTTTTCTTAAGCAACCTGTCATAACCCAACACCCTTTCTGGCCCATCCCTTCCTAAATCAACTTGAATCTTGGCCCAAGGGCAACAGTATTGGTGTTCAGGAAGCGTAATGATCCATTTAAAGCAGCAGTTCTCAATCTGTGGCTGATGACCCTTTTGGGGGGTCAAACAAAACTTTCACAGGGTTCACCCAATTCATAACAGTAGCAAAATTATAGTGATGAAGTAGCAACAGAAATAATTTTATGGTTGGGAGCCACGACAACTTGAGAAACTATACTAAAGGGTTGCGGCATTAGGAAGGTAGAGAACCACTGGCGTAAAGAAAATCTTCTTCTCACAGAGAGATGAGCTGGAATACGCTGCTTGACAGCACAACAGGCTGCAGGGAATCTCAGCTGCCAACAGCCTCTATTCATTCCCAGAGTGAGTGGCTGTGCTGTTTGGAGCTCCTGTCTTCCTTTCCTGAGTCTGTATCCACAAGGCCCTGAGCTGCCATGAAATTGGTTTGGAGAGAAGTGGTACATCCAAGGAAGACAAGATATAAATATAGATGTAACCAGGGAGCCCAGGTGAACCCCAATTGGTCGGTGGAGTTATGCATAGCCCACACCACCTCCTCTATTTCTTTTTTGCACCTTGGGCTAATGACTTTCCAGGAAGAAGAAGGAGACCCAAAGTTTGCTTCTTCATCCAAATTCAGACCTGTAGACACACACAGACAGAATCCTGGGCAAGGATGCAGGCTGTGTCAGAAGCTACTTCTTGCTTTTTCTTTTCTTTTTTTCTTTCTTTCTTCCTCTCCCTCCCTCCCTTCAGTTCATTCTTTCTTTTATTCCTGGAGTTTTCTAAAAGCCCACAGAGAATCATCTTAAAGAAAGAAGGCTGGTGTGTTGAGGTTACTCCATGACGCAGGAGGGAAATGAGGCTGGTGGTGGCTCAATGGAGCTACTGCTGCCGTTAGCTGAGATTTAATCAGGCCCAGCTCACAGTGATCACAGGTACCACGGGGTAAAATGCTGCCCAGCTTTGTGTCACGTCTACGACCAGCCATAGAGGGGATCGTTGGGATTCGTGGTATGTTCACTGGCTGGTTTGGGGAGGTGGCTCACTTGCCCTATCTCCCCAGTTCAGGGAGGGCTGGAAGCTCTGCTCAGGCATGTTCGTCATCCCAGCCGTGAGCACTCCTCTGTTGATGGAGGTTGATGGCTCTCAATGAGGGGTGTGGGTTGGGAATCAACTGAAGTCCTCCACTATCCACTGGAGGCAAGCATTGAAGCACCACCCCGGGGTGTTGTTCTGGGTCAGAATCTATTGGTGGGAAGGTAAGTGTGATACTTACATAATCTGATGTCAGTTTGAGAGGATTATGAGTGAAGGGGTGGAGTCTGGTCTGTCAATCAGCGTACAACCAGTGAGGTCTCTCTGTGGGCATGACCTGCCCCTGAGAGTTCTGGGAACTTTGGCAGATTTCCTCCTTGGAGGAGGGAAACACTTTCTATCTGCTCATTCCCTGGGAGACATTGCAGCTGATAAGACATATGGAACCACACTAGTGCCCTGAGCTGGAGAAGCCACATGGGCCTGCCCTGATATAACCAGACCCCTGGAGTCAGAGAAGCCTCATAGAGGCAGACCCCTGCCAGCGCAATGATGAGTACACCATTTGATCCACAAGATCCAACCCACTGGCCTGTGATCTCCCTGCCTACAGCATCGTTGCATGTATCTTGTGATTCTGAAGAGGACTTTATAGATTGGTATCAGACATAGGGGCTAATATCAGACTTATGGACTAAGCTGGATGCTTTCTTAATGTACAAGTACCCTTTTTATAGAACTCTTCCCTTTTTTTGTTTTTTTTTTGGAGGGGGCATCACTGCCCTCTGGTGGTGGGAGCAGGGGGCCCAGCCTTTGCTCCTGTGGAGCCGCTGCTGGAATTGAACCTCCATTCCTGTGGGCCGCAGTCCCGCGCACCACCGCTACGCCACCGAGGCTCAGCCCAGAACTCTTTCTTATACACATAAGAGTCTCTCAGGATTTGTTTCTCTATTCCACCTGGGCTAACACAGGAAGTAAGTTTGATCCTGAGTTTGCACGATTAATCATCGTCTTATGAAAGTTGAACTGTTGAGCTCATCACCCAGCTCCTTGAGGTCAACTCTCTCCTTTCTGGCTGCTTAGTTATCTCAGCCTGGTGGCATAGTGGTTTCACATTGGACTGCTAAGTGTGAGGCCAGCAGTTTGAAACCAGCAGCTGTTCTGTGGGAGAAAGATGGGAGTTTCTACTCCTGGGAAGAGTCATGGTCTGAGAAGCTGACAGAGGCCTTGCTGCCTTGTCCTATAGGGTCCCTGTGAGTCAGCATCGCCGACTCAGTGGCAGCGAGTTGTTTCGTGTCTGAGAAGGGCTGGGTGGAAGTGGATGATACGTTTCTGGGCCTTTTAGACTAGAAAAAGGGCCCCTGGGGTTGCCTTTCCAAAGTATCTCCCTTAAAAAAAATTCTTTCTGTTCAACCCTCTTCTCTGACACTGGTCTGAATTTTGTCTCTAGCTTTGTGTTAGTCTGGGTAGACTAGTGAAATAGATTCATAAACATTATGAATTATATGTATATAAGGAAGAGGTTTACATACAAGAGGAAGGAAACATTGAGAAAGCATCCCAACCAAGTTCAGACCAAGTCCATAAGTCTGATATTAGCCCATATGTCTGATACCAATCCATTAGTCCTCTTCAAACTCACGAAGCACATGCAATGATGCCAGGAGAATTACAGGCCAGTGGGTGCGGAGTCTTGTGTATCCAGTGGTGGTAGAGGCATCTCAGAACTGGTAGGAGCCTCCATGTAGCTTTTCCGGCTTCAGAGGTCTGGCTTCATTAGGGTGGGACTGCGTGGCTTCTCCTCCAGCTCCGCCAGTTTCCAGGATTCAGGGTCTATCAGCATGCACCCATGTTGTCTTGGCAGTAGAATGTCTCCAAGGAACTGAGTCTGTAATCTCTAACCTCCATGGAGGAAATATCGTGAGATTTCCCAGAATTCACAGAGAAATCTATGCCCACACAGAGGTCTCCTTGCCTATCTCCAGATTGACAAGCTAGACTCCACTCCTACACTCCCAGTGCTGAAATTGACACAGATCTGTGATTGTCACAAGCTTGAAATCCTTCTTGGGAGCAAGACGAAAACAAAGGAATGAAACTCCATGTCTTCCATGCAGTGTTGGAAAGAAGGGGTTCAGATTCTCAGCCTGTTCCATTTATGAATTTACCTGGTAGCTGCATTTGCAAAGTTGGTTTGTGCTTTGTGTGTTTACTTGGGAGGAGACATCCTAGGGCCTGTGCGCAGGACCCTGGCCTTCCTTAAGGGTAACTCCCTTCTCTTTCGTTGGATGTGCTCATGTCCGCTAAGCAGAGCCAGGGGTGACTGGAGGAGAAGCTCAGACTTGGGGGCCTGAAAAAGTGATGGAACCTTGCTCCCAACTTTTTCCACTATCTAAAGAGAACTCATGAGCATGGGTTGTTCCTGATTCTCACAGGGGAAGTATGTATTTTCAATTTGCCAACAGACAAAGGCAGAGGCAGTCATACATGCAGCACTATTGCCTTGTCCATCTCAACAGACATTTTGAAGCCATTTCTAAGGCATCTGGTAGTCAGATTTCCAACACCACAACCACAGGAAGAAGACCATTTAATTCACATCCTGGTGTAATGTTGTCTGTTTGACCTTGTGCAAGTTGCTTAGCCTCCCTAAGCCTCCTCTTGCCACTTTTAATTGTAATTCCCCACCCCCACCCATGAAATTCACATAGTATCTATCTTGAGGGGGTGATTTAAGGACTATATGATTACATTAATAAGTATAGAGGAGAAAGTAGCATAAAGACAGTGCAGAAAGTTAATATTCCTGGTTACTAACCAAAGGGTGGGTGGTTCTAGTCCAGCCAAGGGAACACCTACAAAGAATGGCCAGGCAACCTTCTTTAGAAAGATTTGCCACTGAAAATTGTCTGGTATTCAATGTTGCTCTGCTCTAACTGGGGTCACCATGAAGGTGTGTTGGTTGAAAGATGAGGAAAGAAGGGCAGTAAGATTCAATGACTGGGTGGATCTTGGAGGAGGAATAGGCCCTATCAAGAGAGTTTATGTGTACACAAAGAGTAAGACAAAACAAAGAAACAAACAGCCTCAATGCCACCCAGTTAATTCCAATGCACGGTGACCTGATAGGACAGGAGAGAAGTGAATCTGTGGGTTTTCCAGATAGTACCATAATTCTTAATGAGAGTAGTAAGCCTGGTCTTTCTCCCTTGAAGTAACTGGTGATTTTGAACTGTTCATCTTCTGGCTAGCAGTCCAAAGCTTAACCACACAGCCAGGTCCCAGGCTCCTCGTGGGTACATAAAGGATTTGACAGAACCCAAACACAAGGCCAAAACCAATGCCATCTGGCTTTGATTCTGATTTCTAGCAGCCTTACAAGACAGAGAACTGCTCCCTAGGTGTTTCAAGGCTGTAAATCTTCACCAGAGCAGACAACCTCATTTTCCTTGATCCCAGAGACTGCTTGGCTTGAACTGGTACCTTGTAGTTAGCAGTCCAACTCAAAACCCACTCTGTCAACAGGGCTTCTTCAAGAGTGAGTCTTTATGGGAAAAACCAAACAGCCTGACTACTCAGCATAATGTTGGCCAAAATGCCTAAAATAGTCTCATATAGGGATAGGTATCTGTATTTATTATATATACACATGTTATAAATGCATATATATGTGCATACAAGGGTATGTCAAGAAGTATTATTGCTATGGCTCTGGTTCACATCTGGACCAATTCCTAATAAAATATATTTATACATGTTTCTGTGATCCGTAGATGATTGCAGATGAATCCTCTCATTAATATACTTGTCCTTGTTTCTTTAAGGGGCCTTCAAAAATGGGGCAGTCAAAACAGTGGCTTTGGTGATCATTAGCATCTATATCAATTTGACACCCCTCATGAAGGTGGGAGTACAGCCCAGCCTATCCGTTGGGTCAGCTGTTCACCTTAAGGCTGTGGCCTCTTGTTTAAAAGCAAGTTCCTAGCAGAATCACATTCTCTTCGGCCCTTTGCTTTCTACTGGAGTTGGATCTTACGTTTGGTTCCCCAGTCTCCACCGGCAGTGCCTGTTGGTCCCAGGAGCCATGGGCAGACTACCAACAGTGGATTCACTTGGCCAACCTTGGATTCACTTACCTCTAGATCCACCAGCCTGTGCTCCTTCCCCCTGCATCATCATCCTCCTTCCTGTTTGTCTGCTTTCACAGCTACACACATTACGGGAGCCCTGACTTGAATCGTATAGGACTTAATGTTCTTGAATAATGGTGGAAGCCGTTTCTCAGTATAAATCTCTAAGTACAAACACATACAAGTGTCACTGGCTTTGATTCTCAAGAGAACCCAACCTAACTCAGCTTCCAGGAGGAGTGTTAGAACAGTAAAACTCAAGGTGTAGGGGTTATTTCAGAAGGTGGTAATGACAACTTTGGGGGATACAGGAGGAGTCATCTTGATTGATTTTATCTATGACTCCAGATGAGCATGGATGCTTTTTAGGAAGAAGTGTTTAAGAAAACTGAAAACTGCATTGATGAGAAAAAGACTAGGGAAATTTCACCAATGACTTTCTTTTCCATCACAGCGATGTGTGTGTTCATTTCCCCCTCAAAGGGAATCATAACTACAAGACATGACTCTCGGTGATAGTTCATACAGGAATAACTACATTGTTTTATTTAGAATCATGTACTTGGTACTGCATTAAGCACTTTGCACACAATACCACGTGCTATCCTTAAAGTCTATGAAGTATGTATGGTTATTATTTCCAGCTTGCAGGTGACCATGACTCATTGCATTGATAAACTGCTGCACAAGATGACCTTAAAATATTGAGGAAGCAGGACGCCACTTTGAGGATGCAGGTGTGCTTAACCCAAGCCTTGATAATTTCAATTGCCTCATAGGCAGGTGAAATAAGGAGACATTGAATAAAGGAGACCTAAGAAGAATGGATGTATTTGAATTATGGTGCTGGTAGGGAATACTGTAAATACCATGGACTGCCAAAAGAACAAACGGATCTATCTTGGAAAAAGTACAATCACACTGCTCCTTAGAAGCACTTAGAACTTTATCTCACATTAAACATGTGATCATGACAAAATAGTCCTTGGGAAAGCACAGCCTACTTGGTAAAGTAAAAGGGCATCAAAGGAAGAAAAGTCCCTTGATAAGATGGGTTTACACAATGGCTGCAACAATGGGCTTGAGCATAGTATTAAGTGTGAGGATGACAATGGACTGAGCAGAGTTTTGTTCTGGTCAGCACTTCAACAGCAGCATATGAGAATTCGAAGATTTAAAGAGTCAAACACCTTCCTGAAAGCTATCCAGTAGAACCAGATGTGAATGTGGGTGACCTCTCTATGAAGTATGCATTTTTAACCACTGGACAAGCCAGAGTATAGTTTCCTTTTCCTGCTCCCCATGCCCTGGATTATCCTGTCCCTGGCTAGTACAATGAAGATGCTTTATTGTGTCCTGGGATAGAAGTATCCAGACTTCTAAGCTCAGTCTCTTATGTTGACCTTGAGTTACTCATAAGATGGTTTAAGGTGCCATCTCAAGTACCATCACCAAGAAGAGAACCTTGACATGTCCTCAGGGGCAGAGCAGAGAGAGGTAGGGGCCGGGGAAAACAGTATATCAATGGGAAGTGGAATCTTCCCATTGAATGCCATTCTTAGGACCTAGTGAAGAGAAGTGGTTGCTTGTTATTAATTCACCAGTCCAGTTGGGTCCTCCAGGGCAGAGACATTCCATTGGTAGGGTCTTAACGAAAGATTCTAGAGGTGTTTGAAGATGTGAATACCCTTATTCTTCAAGGTGATCCCTGTTCAGGGAAAGTGATCTGTCTCTTCTGGGGAAATAGATCAAAACTCAATTCAAAAGAGTGATTACTTTTAGAATGCACTAACAGGCTAAGAGTCAAGAAGTCAGAGAGCATGAAATGGGAACCAGCATGATCAAATGTACGACTGGATTCGGTGGACATGAAATTTAATAAGAAAAGGGGTATTTGTAACTAGTACAGACAGGAAGTTAGGAAGCAGGAACGCTTGCATTCTTTGTTGGATTATATTGGCTTTTCCTTTTCATTCTTCATACTCAATCTGGGTCTTTTTGATCTGGTTAAATATCCATGAGAGAGAGAGAGAGAGAGAGAGAGAGAGAGAGAGAGAGAGAGAGAGAGAGAACCTTCCAACTCATTGCCATCAAGTCAAATCTAATTCACAATAACTCTGCAGGACACAATAGAACTGCTCACTCGAGTTTCTGAGACTATACAGCTTTACTGGGGTAGATAGCCTCATGGTTCTTCAGCAGAGCTGCTGCTGGATTTGAACTACCAACCTTTCGGTTAGTAGCCCAACAGTCAACCCACTGAACCACCAAGATTGTTCAAGGGTCACCTCAAAACCCAGGATAGACACTGAGCAGCTCAGCAACTCCAAACAATTGGCTCACACTCAGGGAATACCCTTGTTCAATCTCCTCTCCCTTTTCCAAATATTGAATCCCTTGAATTTACAATAGATAATAATACACAGCAAGATAATAATAATAATAATAATAGCAATAATAAATATAATAATATGTAGCAGCTGGCATTTGATAGTAGAGTGACCATATAATTTATGGTCTAAGCCATGGTACATGTGAAGGGAACAGGCATATCACAGAAAGCATAAGCCAAGACAGTGCCATGTAATGGGACCATGGGCACATTCCTCCAAGTCTCAGAAATTAAGCTTCCCCTTTCCATGCTTCAGGTCGATTTCAACTAATAGTTGAAAGACCAGAACAAGCCCATATCCTCCAAAGCTGTGAGTACATCCTTCCAGAAGCAGACTGGTTCATGTTTCTCCTGCAGAGTGGATGGTGGGCACCAACTCTCTGCTTAGCTGTTGAGTGCTTTAACCACTGACACAGCATGACTCCTTTCCAATGAGGGGTGATATGGCTTGTGTGTTTAAGGACAGGATTGACATAAATACCACAGCTATCAGTACATACAGAGAGAGGAAGAGGTTCTCTCACATCTGAATGCTGCTATATCAGATACACCACATTGGATGGTTTTAAAAACAGGGATCTGTTTTCTTGAATTCCCAAAGGCTAGCAGTCCTTTCTTTGTTTCAATGACTAGCTGTTCTAGGTGCCCATCAGTTGTCTCAGAGTGACTCCAGGTAACAGGATTGAGCTGTTCCACCAGAATTTCCAGGCTGTCATCTCTAGGGAACCAGGTTTCCAGGTCTTTTGTCCACAGAGCTTTTGAGTTGAACCATCAACCTTGATCTTAGCAGCCACTGCCCAAGCAATCCTGAAGTTCTTAGATGCATTGAAGTTTTAGGTTTAAGTAATCAGGATTGTCTACCACCATTAGAACATCTGAGAAGATTATGGGGCCTCTGGCTAACAGAATGGCCAAGAATTAGATTCTCACCAAACGAACTTTCCAGTCATTACTAATGACTGTAGAAGGAAGATGTCCTGCTTTTTAACATTTGTCCTGCATCCTGCGGCGTTTTAAAATTAAAATAAATATATTACAATACTATTTTTGCATTGTATGAACATTTTTGTTGCTCCATATAGACCAAATTTTTAATCAAGCCTTCCCCCCCACTCCCCCACCCCCCGACCCCAGTCAATTGTGTCTTGCTTAAAATCTGGTCACTTTACATTAGAAGGTCCTGGCTAGAGGGCAGGAAAAGGATGGAATGAAACTCAGAATTATAAATGAAGCCAGGCTTCATTAAAGGTCAGAGACAGGTGTGACCCTGAAACTTAGTCACCCTTTGGGTGTGGAAGTCAAAAAACCCCTTTAATATCATGATCAAGCTTTTGAGATCCAAAGGGCAGCATTTGTCCAAGGTCAAAAATTAGAAGGTTAGGGAAGTAGGAAGGATGGAAAGAGGAAACACACAGAGGAAGTGGGGTAAGGGATCCTCCATCCAGGGGATTGCAAAGACAAGTTAAAGCCATGGTTGTGAGTTATTAGAAGTAAAATTGATGATCTGTTCTGTAAATCTTCACCTAATCGTAACCTGTTACGAGATACAAAATTGATCTGAAATGTGAACCCCTCCTCAATCACAATGAAAGTTGACACACCACACATTGGAATGACCTCATGAATGTAATCAAGAAAACCCTACACCCAACCAGGATTGCATCCACCAGTATTAGGCTTCCCTTTACCACATGTATTTGTGGTGGAACGTAATTCAGTCTAGAGGGAGCTCTGGTGGCCCTGAGGTTTAGATGTTTTGCTGTTAATTTGATGGTTCAAGCCCATAACCTGTTCTGTGGAAGGAAGAAGAGAAAGCTGAGACTGTCTGCTCTCATGAAGACTCATTGTCTCAGGAACCTTAAATGGGGTCACTATGTGGAGGAACGGCAGTGACTAAAGAGTGAATGAGTGACATGAACAGGAATCAATTGTTTGTACTTTAATCTGTAACAAGTTGTAAATAATGCCTCTTTCCAAAAAATTATAATGCCTATTAGAGATTTCTGTGTCTCTTGCCCCACCCATTCTGGACGCACGTGTATGTCAACATGTTCTCTCACTTGGCTTGTGGGCCAAAAATCATGTGGGGCTACCTCCTGCAGTATCCTGGGAGGCCAGGGCGCTCAACCCCATGTAAAGCCAACAGCTGCATTTCATGGTTTGGCCCAATTTTACTCAGCTAGCTTAGTTCATCATGGGTGATTATGTTCTCATTTCCATCCTCAGACTGCAAAAGGAGAAAGGTCAGCTAGTCTGGAATCCTTATACAGCTGTTCCAGATGTTTATGGAAGAATTTGATATACCGGCTCTTTCCCAGAAGTTAGAAAAGAAGGAAAGACTTGTGAATGGGATATTGAAAGCTCAAAATTAGTGGCAGGGAGTGAGCAGATTTCTCTCTTAACTGACCCAGAACATTAAATTGATTATGTCATTTAACATCACTGCTCCATTGGATAGCTATTAATATTGCACCCTCCTACCTTATAGTTAATTGCACACTCTAGAGATGGGAGAACATATTTATTTTGCTTGCGAATTGCAATTTTCTGCCATATAAACTATTCGTAATTTGTAATTTCTTTCTCCAAGGGGAGCCTATTACTCCAGGAGAAATGATGATCACCGTATTTGAAACGAGCCATCACTGGCCTTCATCTCTTCTTGTCTTATTCCCTGCCGGGAGAGAACATGTCATTCAAGGATCCAGAAAATTCACCCATATTTTAGACAGGTTATGCTTTCTAACTTTGAGAAAGATTATGCCCTATGTCTCTATCTATCTATCTATCTATCTATCTATCTATCTATCTATCTATCTATCATCTATCTATCTAATCTATCTATAATCTATCTATATATCTATCATCTATCATCCATCTCTGCCCTCTATATCAGTGAAAGTCAGAAGGTGAGAGAAGAGTCAATTATAGGCAGCCCCCATCAGTTCCCCAGTAGAGAGGAAATGGATTTTCAAGGAGGTGATGTTCAACCAAGAGAACGTGAAAAGAATTTAGATCCCTGGACCTAAGTCCAGAACAACTAAGACAGAAGATCTACAATTTTAAATGGATATCCCAGATCCTTCTTCTTGTCAATATTAGTTGCCATTCAGTCAGCTCTCACTCACAGAGATCCTGTGCACTGTGGAACAAAGTTCTTCCCTGTCCTACTGCATCTTCATGATTAGTTGTGCACCAGTCCTTCAAAAAAAAAAGGATCTTCATTATTCTTGATGGTGATATGCTCAACCCAACAGCCATCGGATCACAATTCCCAAGAAACAGTTCAATAGCAGTAGTTACACACTTCACGTCATGTCACTGTTTTCGCTCTACTCGTACATTTCAATATCATTAATTTAGGGATCTGAAAGTTCTCATGGTTGACGGTTCTTGGTTTATATCCATGTAGATAATCATTTACAAGAGTTCTATGCTTTAGGTAGATGTTGTGCTAAAACCTTTGTGGCATTGTTTGGTAAGCATTGACCTCCTAAAAACAAGGTTGGTGGTTCAAACTCACTAGTTGCTCTGATGCACAAGGATGAGGCTATTGCTCTCCTGAAGATTGACGTCTGGGAAACCCTCCATGGGGTTGCCTGGAGTCATAATGGACTCCACGTCAGTGGGTTTGGTTTGGGGTTGATTGTTTTGATTTACTGTGGCTTCATTATACACTTTTGATTCAAGGTTCAAATTATTTCTGGGAATTTGATCCCAGAAGTTTCCTACATCTCAGTGGATACAGTCAGTCTACATATGAATTCTGTGAGTTTGATGCTGGATTTCATACTTTCCATCTTTTCGCATAATCCTTCTATTGGGTTCTTCATTAAAACTTTAATAATGGTAACCAGGTACCACCTCTTTCTTCTAGTCTTAGGGTAATCGATGTAGAAATTTATGGAGGCAATTAAAGCTCAGTCCCTTCTCTTCTCTGATTCTTGGGTCATCTTCTTCCTTTACTCTTCTAGGTGAACAGAGAGCAATTGTTATATCTTTGGTAGCTACTCACAACTCTCTGCTTATCCAACTAAGAAGTAGAAGGAGTAGAACTAACAAGAAGTGAGAGAAAAGTTTGGGATCACTATGACCCTAGGGTTTGGATTACGCACATTACATTTCAGAAAGATACTTACCAATTGATTTGAGACCTTAGAGAAGGGCATAGCAGCATATAAAAATAACTTTTTTTTTCAATAAGGAGAATATTCTAGTAAACAAAAGCCTATCACCTGCTCTGTCACCTACTTCTGACTTGTCCTTCTGATAACCTAATCCCACGATGGTGTCTGGTTCAGAGAACCAAGGTGATGTGTGATTTCCATTTTGACTCACTGGCATCTCTCTCAAGATCCCTCTCAATGAAGTCCTAACTTCCAATCGCTTCCTAGCCTGCCCTGAGAGGACCTCTTCCTAACTGATTGTGTCCTACCAAGGCTGAACCCATGAAGATATTATTGCCTGCTTTTACTCATTCTTCAAAGGCAAAAGAAAAAACTGAAAACTGTCATGAAAATTCTGCTGGCATTTTCCACTGTGGGTATTATCTGTCCACATTCCATTTCAGCCTGTGATGACGGCTGGGACCTGACCTCAGGCAGAGCTCTCTGAAGAACATACCAGCCAAATTGTGCTTCCAAAAATCCCCAATAACAGTTGAAAAGAGCCAAGGAGGCCAGGTGCTGGGCAGGAGGATATTTTAGGCTTGGATGATGGTCCAAATTGGATACTTCCTCTGCCCACCAGACCCATCCATTAAGAAAGAGAGCCATACACAGTCCTCTCTGCCCTCCCCTATTCCTTCACCTTATGACCCCTCCCATTTCTCCCTGTGTGGTGGGGCATTACTTTTGTTATGTGGAAAGCTCTGACAATGTGAAGAAGTGGAGTACCTTACTGGCACAGTGGTTAGGCAGTGGGGTGCTAACCACAGGGGCAGCAACTTGAAATCCCCAGTCTCTGTGGAGAAAGACAAGGCTTTCTGCTTTGATGGAGTTACAGCCTCAGAAACCTGCTGGGGCAGTTCTACCCTGTCGTTAGGGGTCTCTATGACTAGAAATGGAGTTGAGGCGAGTGATCTTGAGTTTTGAAGAACAGGATGGCCATCTGCCAGGCCAGAGATTTAAATCCACCAGCTTCTCATTGAAAGAAAGATGGGGCTGTCTACTCCTGCAAAGGTCCAGTCTCGGAAACCCTAGGGAGAGGCCCTACTTTGGTCTGTAGAATTGCTGCTACTCACATACTGTGAAGGCAGTACGCTTGGGTTTTATTTGACAGAGTCGGCTCCTTCTCCTGGTTAAGATATTGAATCAATGAAATCGTTTCCAAACTAGTCTCTCTCCCCCTGCTACCACTCCCTCCAGTTCACCTTGCTGGCATGTAGTTTCTGGTGAAACTGTTCTTCTCAGTCTCAGCCTAATCCCCTTCGATGGCTCTTGCAATCCTCCGAGGACAATGTTTAAACTCCTTCAGAACCAAACCAAATCTGTTGCCATAGAATCAATGCTGAATCCTAGTGCCCAGCTACAGGATTTTGAAGACTACAATTGTTTACGGGAGTTGAAAGTCCAGTCTTTTTCCCTGGGAGCTGCTGGTGGTTTCAAACTGCTGGCCCTACAGGTCACAGCCTCGAGGGTCACCACTACACCATCAGGGCTTAGACCACCTCTGAGTTCTAAAATACTTTCCCAAAGATTATCTTCTAAGTCCCTGCTGCTCATCCTACGTTCCTGCATAGCCAACCTTTGTGGTCACTCTTAGGTGCCCCTGAGTCAGTTCCATGTCACAGTGACTGTATACAACAGAGAGAAACATGTCAACTTCCTGCACCAGCCTCACAATTGCTGTCATATGTGAGCTCGTGATTGTAGCTACTGTGTCCATTCATCTCACTTGAGGAGCTTTCTCTTTTTCACAGACCATCTATTTTACCAAGTGTGACATTCTTTTCCAGAAACTGCCCTCTCTCAGTAGCAACTCCAAAGGACATGAGATGAATTCTCACCATCCTCAATTTTAAGGAGCATCCTGCTGTATGTTCTCCAGCTGTTTAGAACTCCTCAATGTGCTGCTGGCTTTTTTCCTTCTTCAACAGTTCCATCTCTTTTGAATGTACTTTCTACTCATGTAAGCATTTTTTAAATATGCTTATGGTCCACCAGAAAAACTCTTCTCTTAGTAAGTTTTCCCAGTTTCCTTAATCAGAGCTAATGACTCTCTGGGATGAACCTCTACAGCATCTATTTCTTATCCACTTTTGTGAGGCTGGGTGAGTTCTTCAGAGAAGCAAAACTAGTGACACTTGTGTATGTGTTTAGAAAGTGATCTCTTATCAAGAAGTGGTCCCCATAGTTGTTGGAGTGATTGGATCTAGTCTGGTTCACGTCCGTGGGTCTATCAAGAAGTGGCCCCCACAGTTGATGGAGTGACTGGATCTACTCTGGTTCAAGCCCCTGGATTGGATAGAAGGTAGATGCTTCTCTTTACTCCTATAGCTGCAGTGCCAACAAACAGTAAATAGGAAGATGAAGCAGAAAGACCACATGCTGGTGGATACAAAGCTGAATGAATCCAAGATTGGCTGAATGAATCTGACTTAGTGTGGGAGTCTACCGATGGTTCCTGGAATGGCAGATAATATTATAAGGGGTCTACGAACTAGATATAGGAACCAGAGCCAGCAGTAGAAGTGAGCTAGCTTCCACACATGATCCATTTATACTAAAGGTAGGCCACATCCTTGAATGAAACTTTGCTCAATTGTTTCTAAGACTGTGACCACATTAAGAAGTAGATTCTCTAACCTTTTCTTCCTACCATTGCTTGATTACTTTATAGAAGATGTCACTGGGGTCTTGACAACACTGTACTAGATCATGTTATGGGAGAATCCTGGCCCACTCAAGTTGACATAAAGCCTATCATGCCACTTCAATATACCTTAGATGAGTTGACTATCTGTTGACTATACTATGACCATCTAGAGGTTGCTGCTCTCTGATCATTGACCTCAAGTTGACTCTGACTCAAGGTTTCTGTGTTAGTCTGGGAAACAAATTAGACTAGAGAAACAAATTCATTTATATATATATATATATATATATATATATATATACATACACACATATATCTATATGAAGTTGATATATTAGGGCAATAGAATATTGAGAAAATGTCCAGCCCCATCCAGAAGAAACCCATATGTCCCATATTAGCCCATGTAGCCAATACCAATCCATAAAGCCCTCTTCAGACTCACAACATAAATGCAATGATGTTGAATGCAGGAGAATCACAGGCCAGTGGGTTGCAAGTCTTGTGGATCCAGGGGTGTTGTAACCATCTTGGCACTGGCAGATATCTGTACATGGCTTCTCTAGCTTCTGAGGTCTGGTTGCATCAGTGTAGGTCCACGTGGCTTCTCCAGCTCTCAGGGAGTATTGCCATGAGTCTTGACAGTAGAGCATCTCTCAGGCAGTGAAGAGAGAGAGAGAGAGACAGAGACAGAGACAGAGAAGGGTCTCCCATCTCCAAGACGAAGTACCCGAGTTCCCAGAATCCTCAGGAGAAGGCCTCCTTGGCTATGGCCAGATTGACAGATTAGACTCCACCCTTTCACTCTTAATCCTCTCAAGTCCCAAATTGACAGCAGATTATGTAACTACCAGAGTGAACCCAAGTGCTGCACAAAACAGAACACCCCCCAGTCCTGTGTCATCTTCGTGATGGCTGACAGGCTGGAGTACATTGTTATGGCTACTGTGTACTTTGAGTATCTTCTAGTACAGAGGTCTCAGCCAGTGGTGTCTTAAATGGTATTCTGTGTGATACATATGACTTCCAATGGCTATTTTTCAGGAGATCAGCAGGTCTTTCTTCCTAGTCTGCTCTATTATGGAAGCTCTGCTGAAACCTGACCACCATGGGTAACTCTGCTGGTATGTGGGATACCCATAGCGTCACTTCTGGCATCATGGCAACAACCCCCCTAAAGCATAACACTGGATGACAAGCGGTGATGTTCCTACAGGTTGGGTAAGGATGTGCTGCCTTATTCTAGTAAAATAACAGAGCCCAAAGTACGGCTCACTGTATGTTGGTGTGGAATAAGTGCACGACTCAGGCGCAAAGGTGGCAGCTACTCTCCAGTGCCTGCATAATTGAGTTGTCATTTTCACATCTGCAGTAAACCTGTAGGATAAAAAGGGAGAAGGAAACCCATGGTGGAAGGCAGAGGAAATGTTTGAAAGACACCTGCCCTTCAGAACTGACTTCATTACTCCCCACACGACCTTCACAAAGACCCTTTTCTGCTCTGTCGTTCACCTCCTTCCAGCTTCTGGGCGTCTTTCATATTCTTATCTCTGTTGCACATGGCTTCTTGAAAGTGGTTTTATTAAAATGTATTTGAGGCAGTTGCTGGTCCATTAACACTTTCTTGCATCCAGCTGCGTCAGATAAGCACAGAGAGGCGTTATTTTTCTCAATTAAGGAAAGTATCTCCAATGACAACCAAAAAGCTACGTGGTCTACCCAGCCTGCAGTTGTGCCACAGTATACATGTTGCAGTTTCTAGCTCCTGGCAGCCAATATTCCCGTAGTTCCCGTGAAAGCCTGAGGCCAGGGCAGACGTTTCCTAGAGCCCACAATTCGTCCTGGAGTCCTCACATTCAAAGTTGAAGAGAAAGAGAATGCCAAATGACCTAAGAGTAACATTCCTGCACAGTGGATGGGAACAGTGAGAGCCCTTGTGGCCCTTGGCGCGGGGGGTGGGGGGGGGAGGGGCACGAGACTTTTCCATATTTCATTATGATTACTCTGTCTGCTCGAGCCACCATTAGAAACCTTCTGTTCAACATGTTGGCTTCATGAATTCTCCCATTCACTTTAGCTACTCTTTGTTCAAGAACAAGTTTTTTAAAAAAAAAAAACATCAATTGGGAATTAATACACATATCCTCCCATAGTTCAATCATAGCCATCAGAATCGTACATTTACCACCACAACCAGTTTCCAAACATCTCTTTTCTATATGAACTCTTTGACATCCCCTCCCCACCCCACGCCCATCACCACCATTCCACTCCTTCACCACTGTACCCCCCACCCCGCATCCCTTATTCTACTTGTGATTTCTGTAGGTTCTTCAGTTCTGTGTTTCATATACTGATAAACAAGAAAACATAACACAGCTTCAAGAAGGGGGCCCACAATGACCTAACTGCTCGGAGACACTCTTGTTCTCTTAATGATCTTTTGCTTTCTCCATATGTGAGGACTTTGCTGTCATCTCAAAACTTGTCTGCTGTTTCATCAGGAATGCATCAGACCTACTTTTGAGATGGCTTCTAGATTCAAGCAGAATATACAAGTCTGAGTTTTTACTCTTGTGTAGTTCTCATTTTTTCCAGCCTCAATCTGAATGTGCTATAAGCAACTGATAATTTATTTATTTTTTTTATTTTTGGGGGGGCATCACTGCCCTCTGGTGGTCATGGGAGCTACCCAGCCTTGCTGCTGCTAGATTTGAACCACCAAGCCAGTGGGCCGCAGTCCCGCATTCAACCACTACGCTATCGGGGCTCAGCCCCAATTTATTTATTTTTGATAATTTATTTTATACTTGGCTCCTTGTCTTTTTTTTTTCCCTGATGACAGTGAGTTTCTCCATCATCGCTTTATACAATGTGTTTCATCTGATGCCTGTGTATCCCATTCTGGTGGTCGTTCTGTATGTCAGTAGGGCAGTTCTAATCTGACCAGCAGGGTGGTTTTGAGTCAGTGCTCACTCTTTGACAGTGAGTGAGATGTGGCTGAAAAAGGACTTTGCAGTGAAGTTGTTGGTCTTAAAAAATTCTATCATGTGGTCTCCATAATAGTTTCAATCACCAAGGCTAGAATTTACGACTGCTGATTCTTCTTCCTTTCCAACTTCTGCATTTACAAGCATAAGTAATTATCCATGTGTACTCATTCCTTGGATGATCACTTTCAGACTGTGGAACGTGCTTAAAATCTTTAATTTCTTCATGTTTGACCTTAATATTTAAGTAATAGTCATATTAAATGGCCTTCCTTATTAAAAGCAAACAAAACAAACCCATTGCCATCAAGTCGATTCTGACCCAGAATGATCCTATATAGGATTTCTGAGTGTACACAGCCTTTACAGAAATAGATAACCTCATCATTCTCCTGAAGTATGGTGGTGGGTTTGAACCATTGACCTTGCAGTGACCAGACGCCCCCCAGACAAACTCAGAGAGCCACTAGAACTCCCTCAACCCCCCAAAACCAAACTCACTGCCATGGATTTGATTTCAACTCATAGCTCGAGGACAGCGACTCTACATGTCCCTGTTGACTTCTGACACTCTTCATGGGAACGGGAACGGGAAGCCTGATTTTTCTCCTGTGGAGTGACTGGTGGTTTTAAATGCCGACCTTTTGGTTGGCAGCATAATTCATTACCTACTATGATACCAGGGTGCCTTACATATGAGAACACTTCTTATGGTAATTGGGGGAAGGTCTACCAAAGAGAAACTAAAGCTGTCATGTACAGATACCAGTGTCAAAGGCAGAGCTGTCTGGAACATGGCCCAAGATGGCTTCAAATTTCAAGAACATTACATCTCAGTTATATTCAAACAAACGATGTGGAGTCCAGGGGTGAGGGCGTCTCTGAGCCGAATTCAGTTTCACTGGGCTTTCAGTGACGGCTATCATTCAGGAGCAGATCACCAGCCTTTCCTTAGAGATACCTCCAGTGCCTTTTTGGGAAAGGCTTTGAAAACATGGAAAGAAACCCAGTAGTTGGTTACATGTTAGGCTTCCGTCCTCAAGGCCAGCAGTTCAAAACCACCAGATGCTCCGAGGGAGAAAGATGGGGCTTTCAACTCTTTAAACATGGAAAGTCATAGAAATTCACAAGAGCAGTCCTATCCTCGCTTATAGGATCACTATAAGTTGGCATCAACTTGTGAGAAGTGGGTTTGGTTTTTTGGTTTGGTGGCATAGAGCGACATGCTTACGGCAAGGTCAGAAGTTCCAAACCACCAACCCTCCTCCTCGGAAGAAAGATGAAACTTTCTATTCCCCTAAAGAGTTACCGTCTTGGGAACACAAAGGGGCAGCTCTAGTCTGTCTTATAGAGTCACTATAAGTCAACATTGAAGCCTTGGCAGTGTGTTGGTCTTCTTGTTTAATGAACCAGAGGGTCTTGCTGGTTTTCCTCGGATGCTCCTTACATGGCCACGCAGGTGATGGTGCAAAGCTTGAGACAATGTGGAGCAGGACTTTATGTCCAGAGGACAGGGGGCCAGAACTGAATTTCAGTTACTCGAAGATTAACGGAATAGGCAAGAGTGGCAATCGTGATGGAATAGGAGAAAATGGGGCAAATTGCCATCCTTAACCAGCGGCACAGACAACTTAATGTAATAGGAGAATGTAATAGATAGAGGAGTTTGGGAAGTAGAAGCTAATGTGATTTGGGAAGGGATTTGAAGGTCAAGAGGAAGATTTCAACATGTGTTTCTTGTTTCTCAGACTTCTCTGGCCTTTGGGACAACTGAGTAATTGTGCGTCAAACCAGCTCTCAATTTGGCTTTTGGAACTCTGCACACTGAGGCTTCTGTTTCCCCCCAAGATTTAGGACTTGAGGCTGGTGGAGTTGCTGGGGCCAAGCTTCCGCCCAAGGAGAATGGAGACTTTCCTCCACCTTCTGAGATGCTTTTTTTTAAATTAACTGTAGCAGCTCAGGACCCCATAGTAGCTGAGCACTGAGGGAAAGACCCTTGGGGGAGATGTTTGCGGACAAAGATGTCTCTTTGTGCAGCCAGGGAATGGTTACCTGAGGCCTACTGGCTTCCCTTCACCTCACTCTACCATAGACAACAGATATCCTTCCCTCTAGCTTCCATTTGCTGGCGGAGTTCTGAACAGCTTTACTCTACTTCTGTTTTGATTTGAAGCCTGGACTCACATGACTAGGACTCGGATATCCCCATGCTAGACTTGTGCTTCTAAGTGAACACATTTCATGTGCAGTCTGTGACCCACCTATTGACGTGAGGAGGAAGAGCCCATTCTTGTCTGCATATGGTCATTCTTCTGGATTCCCTTGCCACCCCATGTTACTGCTGGTTGACTCATGGTGACCTGCTAGACAACCTGTAGAAGTTGTGCTTTCCCTTATCTTCCCTGCGAATTTGCAATCCATCATTGTGGAGATTGTGTCAGATCATCTATCTCATTGGTGATCTCTCCGATTTTCCTTGACCTCTGCTTTACCATTCATGATGTCCTTTCCAATGATTGGACTTTCCTGATGACGTGTCCAAAGTAACTGTATTCTAGGTTGATTTACCAATTCACTGGGAAGTCTCGGGTGAAGTCCCCATTTTTGGTCAACACCACAGTTGGTTGTGATCCACACGGTTTTCCATGGCTAAGCAAGATTTTCAACAGTAGAGTGCCAGACCTTTCTATATATTCTTAATCTATAACCCCCATATATTGTTCTATACCACCCTCTAACACAGCAGTTCTTAACCTGCAGGTCCTGACCCCTTTGGGGGTTGAACTACCCTTCCACAGGGGTCTCCCAATTCATAACAGTAGCAAAATGACAGTGATGAAATTGCAACAAAAATAATTTTATGTTGGGGGGGGGTCTGTAACCATAACATGAAGAACAGTATGAAAGGGTTATGGCTTTAGGAAGGTTGTTCTAACACATTATTGTCTTGTATTTCTCCTTCTGGACATTTCCAGTTACCTTTCTCTTTTCTTCTGGATTAAAAGACCCATTTGGGAATGACCTAGGTAGGATGTGTCCTCAATACTCTCTAGGACACTGTAGATCTTTCCTCCCAGGCTCTTCATGCTCTGGTCACCCCGTAAGCCTTCTGACCAAACCTTAGTAGAGACCTCTGGCCAACACTCCTGCACTGGCACTCTGAGTTAGACAGACGATAAGGCGACTAGACAGACTCACTACTGTGAGGAAAACAAGGGATACCATCTGAAAACATTCCCCAAATGGAATCGTAAGAGAAGGGGTTGGTGATGTGAGGGCACATTCAACCATGCTGTCTGTGCTAGATGGCACACTGCCAGCTACTTGTCACCAAGCTTGTACTTTTGTAGTACATTTTCAGGTGATTCCTTGATTCCTTTGAATTTCTCTTTTCAAACCAAGAATGCCACTTCGGAACCACTTTGGGAACCACCGAGGCGGGGGACAGTCCATTGTCAGCTGAGTCCCAGTAACAGGAGCCACCTGGGGACAGAGACCGCAAAACTAAAGGTGACAGAGCACACAATAACTTCTGAGCAGAAATGGGGCCGTTGTCAGAACACAGAAGCCTTGGCATGCAGGGCTTCGTGATCTCCGGAGACTCACCCTTCCCGAGAGGCAGGGCTCTGATGCCTGGGAGAGCTTCTTTCAGAGGCAGGACCCTTGCTTTCAGAGAACAGCTATGTGACCTAGCCTAGTGACTTGGCCATTTTGTACCTAAGTTTCCTCCCCTGCAAAATGGCAATAATAATCTTAATTATTATGGTAACGATCAGGGTTACCTCAATGGGTTGAGATGATGATTGAAGTCATGGCTATCAAATGCTTGGTACACTACTTAGCACAGGCTGTTGGTAGTGGTGAGAGTTAGGTTTTCCCCTCGTATGTCAAAATAGTACTGCCTTATGGAAGCAGATTGCTAAGCTTCTTTGGAAGCAACTCTGAATGAATTTAAAACAGTGACTCTTAGGCTATTTCTATTGCCATCCAATTGATTCTGACTTGTAGATACCCTGTTGGTCAGAGAGAACATATTTTATGGTTTCTGAGACTCTGAACCTTTACAAGAGCAGACAGTCCCATTTTCCTCTCATGGAAGGGCTGGTGGGTTTGAACTGCCAACCTTGTTAGCATTCCAACACTTAACTCACAACACCACTTGAATTCCTTGTCTAGGCTGTAATTGTCATTAGCGATAATGACTATTAGTGAGGTCGGTCTGACAAGTGAGGCTGGGGCTGAGAGAGGGTGACTGATGGAAAACAGGAAATGACCCATCACTTCAAGAGTTCTATTGCCTATTTCTCATGCCCCACTTCCTCCTCTTTGATTCCAACCACCACAGCCACCACCACGTATAAACAGTTACACTCTCAGGCATTCAAGAGGCAGTTCTCCCTGTCCTATAGACTAGCCATGAGTGACATTCACTCAATGGCAGTGAGAAGAGACCATTCCCTCCTCTTTTGTCTCCACCACCATCACCTACATTATATTCCTACCTCCACCTCTATCACCTGTACAATCTCCACCCCAACTCTACCTCTATCTTCACCGCCACCATCATTGCCACCTGCACCATGATCCTCACTTCCACCACCATCACCACCACCACCACCACCACCACCACCACCACCACCACCAAATCTTCATCATCAGCAGCAGCATCAGAGACAAGGTCAGTGACCAGATACAGGTTTAAAACAAATTATAGCTGTCACTTCAGAAAGTCCCAAAAACCTATCTTGTCTTCCGTAACACATCTCCATTTAGATTTCTTCTCCCAGAGGAACTGCCTTCCTTCACACAGAATAAGGGACCACTTACTCTTCCAGAGGAGCCCTGGTCACATGGTGGATTTTCATGTTGAGCTGCAAACCACAAAGTCAGCAGTTTAAAACCACCCACCACTCCACAAAAGAAAGATGATATTTTCTACTACCATCAAGATGGATCATCTTAGAAGCTCACAGAACAGTTCTCTTTACTTGAACCTCATAATCGCTATGAGTTGGAATTAGCTCAAAGGTGGTGGGTGAGTTTTTTGTTCTTGCTTTTCACCCTGTCAGTACCTTCAGCAGAAAGAAATGGCTGCCAACCTCTTACTAGGAAGCAAATGATGGATAGCGAGCTCATTCCAGGTTGCAGCTTCGGGTCATTGAGATAGGGAGGCAAAGAGAACCATTGGGTTGAGAAGTGGGACAGGTACAACGGCAGAGGTGCAGCGGCGAGCTGCCTGGAACCCTTGCGGCTGCCTTGCCAAGATGCAGCCAGGCCACACATGGCACAGACGAATCTGCTGTGGGATCCCGCACCGCCCCTCAGTGTTCTCCTGGAGGTGGAGTCAAATGCTGTGGAGTCAGCTGCCACTCAGGATGACACCTGGCACAACAGAACGAAACGTTGCCTGCCCCGCACTGTCCTCGCCAGCATCAGTCAGCTTCCGGTTCGTTGCGACAGCCACTGTACTTTTGGGCTCGCTTTCCAGCCCAAGACTGTGATCTGCAGAGTTTTCACTGGCTTCTTTTCCGAGGTCAATCCCCAGACCCTGCTTCCTAGCCCGTCTTCGCCGGGAAGCTCTGCTGAAATAAAAAATGATGATGATGACAACACCTGTGCAAATGTAGTCTGCATACAATTGACATACGTATAGATTGTGATAGCTGTATGAGCCCCCAATAAAATGATTTCTAAAAGAAGATGTAATAGATAAGTTGTATATAAAACACAAAATTACATCACATAGACATCTTTCTCCCAACTATGTTCATCTGACCAAAAAATTTTAATTGTCCCTAATGATATTTCAAAATGCAGATCACAGGTTTCAAAAAAAAAGGTCGATGTCTAGAAGAAATGAGGGCAACATATGTACAAACATGTCTGATTCAATCAATGTATGCACTGTGATAAGAGTTATTCAAGTCCCCGATAAAGTGATTTTTTAAAAAAATAAATAAAACATCTAGAAGGAAAAAAAAGGTGGCTCAGCATCACCACAACACCCAGGCAGCGATGAGGCAGCAAAGTCACAGACAACTGGTAGCGCATCCCTCTCGAGTAATTTCCTGTCCATCTCACATGCAGACCTACTGCAAAGATTAGCTGAGGTCCCATCACAAAACCCTCTGGTGCGGTGCCAAGCACCGAGGGCTTCTGTGGACATAGTTCCGGCCCACCATGACCCAACGCACCCAAGTAGGAAATACTACCTGGTCCTTGGGCGTCCTCACGATGGTTCTTTGAGCCCATGGCTGCGGCCATGTGTCCACCCATGTCATTGTCAGTCCCCCTCTTTTGGGATAGCCTTGTATTTTAACAAGCAGGATGTCTTGGCATCCTCATAGATTGGCATCTGCTGCCTCCACACCCATCCCCACCTGTGCCAGCACTGCCATCACTCTTGCTCCCCTGCCCCATCTGCCCATTCACCCACTTCTTTCAGGCCCTCACTTCTACCATGCAAGAGCTGTGGGTTTGGGCTTTTTAGAAAGCTGTTGCAGGGCATGGCTATTAATAGGGGACATTTAGCAACTTGTCCCTGTGCACTGCCCCAGTCAGGGTGGCGAGATGATTGTCCATCCCTCCACAACTGGCTTTGTATCTGCCATTTGCTTGGTGAATTGGGCCCATTTCTTTTTTCATGTTTTAAATATCCACAGGCAATAATCCTCATTATGGGCCAATGGCTTGGAAAACATTATTATTAAATCACTGCCATTTGCAAAAAGGGAAAAAATTCATCTGCAGCTATAAACGCCATTGGATGCAGCCCAGAGTCCAGGAAATAAAGAGTTTCTGAGTCCCATAAAGGCCAGCAATTCCAAGTGTTATGGCAGGACAGGTCTTCCTGGGCTGTACTGGAAGACCGCAGAACTCTGGCTCAGGAAGAGTTTTTTGTGCTGTGACTACTTCTTGTCGGAGATTGGGGTTGAACAGGCAGAGGAGGGACAATGACATTGCCAGAAAACCAGGGGGCCCTCACTGAGACTCAGAGGAATTGTGTTTCTAAGGAGATGTTGCAGCAGACCACTGAGTCATCTTCAAGTCCTAGTTACTCCACAGGGCAGAATAAAATTCCCCAATGAGTTTCCTAGGCAGTAATGCTGCAGGAGTAGCTGATCAGGCCCCTCTTCCCTGGAGTTGAGGGTAGTTCATATGGTTCACATCAAGGGTCTCACCATTGTGTGACCCATTTCCCCTAACAAAGCAAAATCCAACCCAACCCACTGCTGTGGAGTAGATTCTGAGACAGCTACCTGTTAGGACATGGTAGAATTGCCCTATTGAGAGTTTCCAAATGCTACAGGAGCAGACAGTCTCATCTTCGCCCTGAGGAGTGGCTGCTGGGTTTGAACAACTGACCTTGTAATTAGCAGCCCAATCCCTTACCACATGGAGTGGCTAGGAGTCAGAGCCAACACAATGGCAACCACCACCACCACCATCACCACTTCCCCACCCAGTTTTCACAATTCAGTGTACTTCAACAACCTCCTCCATGTCCCTATTGATTCATAAGCAAACTGGCCCTTTTCTTCCCAAGGAGATGCTTGATTGTTATCCTGGTGTATCAGTATCCCCAGAACCTGCCCAGAAGGCCCCATTCGGACATTTTCCCAGGGTCCAGCCATTTCTGGGGCTGGTCTTTGTCGTGCCATCCCACAGACAATGAGAATCATTGGCTCAGGGCCAAGTTGAAGCTTCTTCCTGCTTTTAATTGATGACGAAATGAAGGGACAGAGAGTGGGGTCTTGAGTCATAGCTCATAAGATGCACAGTGAAGAATGTGGACCATCCACTGGCACCCCTCCAAAAGGCCATTACTGTCTGTTCCAATTCTCTTCTTCTGCAAAGGAACATACTTAATAAGCTCCCAGACCTTATTAAACTGGAGTCACACTGTGTGGTAGCAACCTATCTCCCAGTCTAGTATTCTTTCCAGTATAATAAAAAGAAATCATGCTGGACATAAAATCTCAGTTCCAGCTTCCCAAAACAACTGCGAATCCCTGGAAAAATTAAACCTCTATGCAGTCCATAGTTGATGCATTTGAACTGTGGTGTTGGTGAAGAATATTTAAAGTACCACATACTACCAAAAGAACAAGCAAATATGTCTTGGAAGAAGTACAGCCAGAATGCTCCTTAGCGGCAAGGAGGGCAAGGCTTTGCTCATGTCTTTTGGACATGTTAACAGGGGAAATCAGTGCCTACCAAAGGACATCCTGCTTGGTAGAGCAGAAGGGGCAGCAAAAAAGAGAATGGGCTTCAACATGATTTGACACTATGGTTGCACCAAGGGGTTCAAATGCAGCAATGATGATGGCGACACAGGGCCACACTGTATTTTGCTCCTTTGTATGTAGGGTCACAAGGGACTTGAGGCACCCAAGAAGAACAACAAGAAAGTGATAGAAACCTCTCAGAGTTTGCTATGTGATTCAAAAGTTGGAGTGATACTTCATGTGAGTCAAAAATGTTCTAAGAATGAGGAAAATACTCAAGATTCTTCTCCGTCATCATAGGTGTGGCCATGCAAACAGGGCCCTATTGAGTGTTGGCATAATTACAAATTATCCTGAAGCACAGCTTCCAGACAGAATCTACAAATCTTGCTTCTCAACACTGTTTGTGGCAGTCACCTAATCTGGTGTTGATTCGAGGATGAAGAGTGTAGAAGTGGAGTCTAGCCTATCCTTCTGGAGATAACCAATGAGTCTCCTCCTCTGAGAATTCTGGGAAACCCAGTATTTCCATCTTGGAAGCAGGAGACACTCACTCACTCCCCTGGAGACTTTTTACTGACAATGCTCACTGTCTGAGAGACTTGACAGACAAGGCTGGTTCGCTACGAGACCTCCCTGAGGAGAAGCCATATAGATCTACCCTGATGCAGCAAGAAACCTGCACCCTAGAGAAGCCACGTGGAGACTCCTGCCAGTGTTGAGATGCTTACAACACCACTGGATCCAAAGTCTTCCTACCCACTGCCTTGTGGTCACTCTGCAATTGGTGTCATTGCATGTGTTTTGGGAGTCTGAAGAGGATTTTGTAGATTGCTGTCGCACATATGGGCTACTATCAGACTTGTGGACTTTATCTGGACTGGGCTAGGATGTTTCTTAATGTACAATTACCTTCTATATAAAACTCTCTCCTACATACATATGTGTGTTGATGAATTTGTTTCTCTAGTCTACCCAGACTAACACACTGTTGTTGTTAGATGCCAGTAAATCTATTCCAACACTATATTTACAAAAGAATGTAAGACTGCCAGGTCTTATACCATCCTCACAATCCTGTTATGTTAAGGCTATGGTTGCAACCTCTGTGTCAATTCACCTGGCCTGCCTCTTTTCTCGGTCCCTCTGCTCCAGCAGGCATGATTTCCTTCTACACCGAGTGGTTCCTTCTTATAACATGCCCAAAGAACCTGAGGTGAAGTCTCACCACACTCACTTCCAAGGAACTTTCTGGCTGCAGTTCTACAGAGGCCGATTTATTTATTCTTGCAGTTCATGGTACATTTATTATTCTTCATCAATACTATAATTCCAAGTGCATCATTTTACTTTGGTCTTCTTTACTTTGAAAAGTGCCCTCAGGGCAGTTCTACTCTGTTCTATGAATGTTCTAGGGTAGCTATGAATCAGAATGAACTACATGACAGCGAGCACAGACTTTGAAGTTTGGAGTTTTCATGTGCATATGATATGATTGAAAAGAAAACATGGCTTGAGTCAGGCACAAGCTTATCTTAAAAAAATGTATTTTTGTTGCTTTTCTTTGTTGCTGCTATTGTTTCATTGGTCATGAAAAAATAATGTATTTACTTTTAACATTTTATTTTCTATTTGTCCTTAACTTTTTATTGCAAACGGAATGAAAAACTGAAATCGGTTTTCTATTTAAACCCCATATACATTTTGCTGCATTTCATTTATTATAAGTCCCTTGTAGTAACCTCACTTATTCCATATCTTCTCTGTGTTCCCTGCCTCGTCTTTCTATTTTTTACATCTCTGACCTTCTGGTTAGCACTCTATTCCACGGTCCACGACACTGCCAGGGAGTCTTTGTTTCCCTTTAAGAATTCTCTGCTGTGGTGGGAAAAATTGAGACTTGACGGTGACTGACAGCCATAGTGTCGCCAACATCAGTCTCCAAAACCCGAGACCAGACGAGCTATAAGTTGCCCCGTGACCATGCCTGGATGCTCTGAAATGGATCACTTTGGATTGAGTGGGAAGAAAATGTGGAACAAAACTCAAAAGCCCCGAGGCTTTTTTTTATACTTTAAAGAGGGTTTTCAGAGCACATGTACCCGATGAAAAGTGTCATTTGATTTTATTTGACTGCTGAATCTATGGCTGCCAATTGTGGATCCAAGCATCATGAAATCTTTGACATCTTCGATCTCTGTTACCTTTTGTTTCTGTCGGGAGCATTCAGTAATATATCCTGAATGTACATGGGGTCATATGTGGGTCCCATCTCACTCTTTTGCAGACAGAAATCCAATTTTGTGAGTAGCATTTGCCTGTCCCATTTGCTGTCTTTCTTGAACCATAAAGTATATCTGGCCATAAGACACGCCCAGTTTTTAGAGCCGGAAAACAAGAAAAAAAAGTATTTGGAACCCAATAGTGTCAGTATACTAAAATGTTCTGGGGTTACACACCTTTGGACTATAAGATGCACCTCATCCTCCCCCTCACACACATTTTTGTAGAGGAAAAGTGTGTCTTATGGTCTGAAAAATATGGTAATGTGGTGTTTGGTCATTTGCCAAAGATCAGTTGTCTGTAGGTAGATAGGTTTTTCCTGGGTTCTGGGTTCTATTCCAATGATTGGTGTGTCTGTCACTGTGCCAGGACCATGCTGTTGTCACTACTGTGGCTGTGTAGTAGGTTTACAGATTAGGAAGTTGGAGCCCTCTGACTTTGTTCCTTTTGAGAAGTTCTTTGCTTATCCTGGCTTTTTTCCCTGTCTTTATAATATTAATCATTTTTTCCCATTCTGTAATCTTGATCTTCATGAATAAATACTTCAACTCCTTTTCATTTGCAGCAAGCTGTTTGTGCAGTGAATGTTGTTAATGAGTCTGCCTCCAATTCTGAGGCCACCTTCTTCATAAAATTCAGCTCTCAAGTAATTTGTTCAACATACAAATTGAATAAGTACGGTGAGATAAGACAACGCTGGTGCACACCTTTCCTGATTTTAAGCCATGCAATAGCCCTTGTTCTGTTCAAACTACTGCCTCTTGATCTACGTACAGGTGTGAAAAGTGAAGTGTTTTGGAATTCCCTCACAGTCAAATGCATTTTCATAGACAAGAAAACGTGTTTCCGGTGTTCTCTGCTTTCAACCAAGATCCACCTGGTATCAATGATGATATCACCTGTTCTACCTCCTTCGCTTGAATTTCTGTTGATGTGTGGCGGTTGCCTCAGTGGAGTCTTATATGTTGGACTGCTAGCGGTGAGGTCAATAGTTCTTGAACCGCCAGCCACTTCACCACAGAAAAGTGAGGCTTTCTACACCAGAAAAACACACGGCTGGTCTTCCCTGCCAATGATGTGCTGAGGAGGAATGGACTCTATGGCAGATGACTTGGCTTGGGCTTGATGACATTAGTGATATTGTGAGATAGCCTCTGGATTCTTTCTCTTCATCTTTTCTCAGAATGTGCACCAATATGGATCACTTTCACAGGTGGCTGCCCTTTCTGTCTTCCATTTTTTTTTTTGACCTAGACAAGTGAGGGCTTGCAGGGGTGCATCCATTTGTTGAAGTATCCCAATTTGTAGTCTGTCAGTTCATGGAGAGATGGTTCTTCAAAAGAGCCCCATACCTGTGGGAATCGGTCTCCCCTGAGCTGCTTATGACGTCATTGCTTTGCATAAAGTCAGACATTGTGAAACCAATTTATTTAAGGCTGGAGGTTCAAAAGAATATCTTAGGGCAAATGACCTGTGTGGGTCACCCTGACTCCATGGGCCCTGGAAATCGGGATGCTAGAAGAATTAGAATGATCTCTCACCCCTCTACTTGACAAGGTGGCACCTTAGGGTGCCCAAGTCTGTAATTCTTTAGGGAAACAGACAGCTTCGTCTTTCTCCAATGGGAGACTGGTGACTTTGAACTGAGCAGCCCCATGCAAGTCCTGCCACACTAGCTGAAGGTGTGTGTGCTCCACTGATTGATATGTTGGTGAAAACCTATGGAAAATAGCCCACATATGGGGACCCATACGTGGAAATGGGATGAGTTTATGGTTTACCATTGAATTCACCACAGAAATAGCACAACACATAGCTCCTTCTTAGATGTGTCAGTATTGGAAGTTTTTCAGTTATACCTTCCTTTCTGTTTTTTTTGGTTGAATTTTGGTCCTATCATTTGGAGGCCACTCCTCAGATTCCTATTCAGAAACATCTCTTGGCTTAGGTATTTTGACTTATAGTAAATTACTTACCTGGGTCTCAAATGCATAAATTATAGTGTCATATTAAAAATATATTGCCCTAACTGGAATATTCCATTGTTACCTTGGTCCTTTGTATAGTAAGAGGAATTAAGCATGGAGAAAACACCCTACTGAATTAAGACATTGCAGACTTCAAACATTAAAAGAACATAAGATAATTTATTGAATTACGGCAAAAAATTGAATTATGGCAAAAAAGAGAAAACATTTTATTTTTCCAAGAGTAATTCAAATTAAAAAATGGCAAGCTTAAATACTCAGTGAAGGTCTTACTCCCCCCCACAAAGAACGACAGGGTGATGGGTGTTTTTAATATTGAGATCTTTGAAACATTTTTTTTAAGTCTTATTCTTACTTTAATGGTTTTTATAGTCTGACAGCTTGAAATAAAGGGTGAATACTTCTCAAAAAAATACCTTGAGCTTTGGACTAATGTTATTGCTCATTCTTAATGGCAGGCTTTTATAAAGGAAAAAAATGCTTGCATATTTGTGTTCAGTGAGTGAGAAGAAGGAGGTCCACAGTGCCTTGTTCCCTCAATTCCCCACCTTTGTCTTAGTGCAGAACAGTCTATTAGGAGCCAGGTGACCTGTCTCAAGAAGGAGGTGGCTAGAACTCCCCAGTCTCCTGTTCTGTTGTTAAGTGTCATCATTAAGTTGATTTTTCATTCACAGTGACCTTGTGTAGCTAACATAAAACTGCCTTGTGGGATATCCTAGGCTTTAATCTTTATGAAAGCACCATAGACTACCAGAAGAGAGAAAAACAATGAAAAAAATCTGCCCGGGAAAAGTGCAGCCAGTGTGCTTGTTGGAAGTAAGCCTGTTAAGACTTTGTTTCACACATGTGCCTTCAATAAGTTATCAGGAGGCATCAGTCCTTGGAGAAGGACATTCTGCTTGGTAAAGTTGAGGGTGGATAGTAGGACCAGGTGAATTGACACCAGTGGCTCACCCCTTACAACAACTGTGAGGCTGACTTGGGAGCTGGCAATGTTTCCTCCTGCTGTACGTAAAGTAAGAACCATCTAGATGGCCCTTAACAACAATGACCATCTTTATGGACCCCTACCACAAGGTTGTTTTCATGTGGAACCAATGAATGGGCATAAACCACTAACTCTCAGTCAAGCATGTACCCATTGCCCCATCTATTTCTCCTTTAGTTGCCTATCTAAGGGGAAACGGAGTGCCAGATTAAGTTGGCTTCTCATCCTCTTGAGCAGGGTGCAGACCACAGGAGTGCCACTTCTTCACCAGAGCTTGGCCTCTAAGGGTCTCTCCCTCTCTCTCTTGCTCCTCCTACCAGGAGCAAGATTATTCCTCCACAGTGCATTCTGTCGATCTTGTTTTCGTACTTCTTTGGTCTTCTTGGGTCTTATGTCTTATTTAACTATCTACTTTGGGGTTTGATTCGTCCAATAAAAATCATCTTTCCAAGCTATTGAGGGTGGAGGCAGATCAAGCTGACTGTTTTTACTATGAATAAATGGATAGGAGGCTAAGATGGTAAATGGGCAGTCAAAAGAACCCACCCTGCCCCAATCTCCACCACCCAGTCAAGTTACGGGGACAGCTCAGCTGCAGGGAAGTTTGGCTGCCCAAAGCAGTGCTTTCACACATGGCTGACTCATCGGGAGCCTCAGTTTCTCCATGGGGATAGAGGGATGCTTCCTTTCCGATAATGAGTGATGCTTTTCATTTCTGAGGCTTCCTTTAGGTTGGTGTGTGCTCAGATAGATAAAAGATTAAACCTGGTATTGGGAAAGGAGTGTGTGTCTATGTGTGTGTGTGTGTGTGTGTGTGTGTGTGTGTGTGTGTGTTGGCTTTCCTGGAGCAGCAGCTTGCAGAAGTTGTAGAAGTACAAAGACCATTTTCTAGGTTAGCAGTCTGAAAGAGCACAAAGGCTTCCAGATCTCAGCGATCACAAACGTGGTTGGATTCCCTCCAAGACTGTTCTCTCCGTGTTATTTCAGGAGCCCTGGTGGTGTCATGGGAATGTTCTGGGCTGTATTCCCTGTGGTCAGCAGTTGGAAGCCACCCACAGCTCCACAGGAGAAAGACTGGGCTTTCTATTTCCATAAAGAGTTACAGCCTCAGAAACCCTCAGGGGTCACTATGAGTCAGCTTTGACACAATGGCAGTGAATGAGTTGTGTTATTCCAGTTGGTCTGGCTCTGCTTCTCCAAAAACAGCAATATTTTGAAGAGGGCCCTTTCAATTGTGCCTCACTCACTCCAACCTCCAGACTCTCTAGCAGACAAGAACATGGTGTTGGTTCCTTGGTAAGCTTTATTCGCCCCCCAGGAAGTAGAGTCTTGTGGGCACTTTCAAAGATCTATTCTGTCAGGTTCTCTTTCCACTGGAATTCCTCCTCCATTTCTTTCATCCCGTAAAGGAAAGATGAGACTTCTACTCCCATAAAGAATTACGGTCTTTGGGAACCCACAGGGGCAGGGCTATCCTGTCCCATGGGCTCACTATGTGTAGGAAACAACTCAATAGCACTAAGTTTGGGTTTGGAATTTTCTTTCTATTATCCTTTGAGGGCTGCATTGCAAGCTCAGGTGGTTGGGGTTCCCTTGAATAATATTTATAAGTCTGTCTTCTCATTCCACCAATAACACAATTTTTAATACTTTTCATAAGCTTTGTTAGTGTAGATAGCTTCCAGGACACATAAGAAATGTTATGTTCTGCTGGTCTCAATTGGAGCAAATTGCCAAGGATGACAAGGTAGTTGGAGAGAATGCCTCACACCGAAGAGAACGAGGAAACTCACAGCCATTGATTGAGTCCATGCTGACTTCGAGTGACCCCTGTGGGTTTCCGGGACTGTAACTGTTGGCAGGAGTACAGAGTCCAGTCCTTCTTCTGAGGCACTGGTGTTGGTTTTGAATTGTCAACCATGTGGCTCCCCGCCCAACACACAACCGCTATGCCACCCAGAAAGGAATGTGAAAACAGATGTTACCTCAAGGAAATCAAGAAAGAGGGTAGGTCAAAATAGAAGTAAAAATAACTATCTTAAATAAGAGAAAATGCCACAGCCCAGGAAGAGTACCTGGGTGCTGTTAGTATAGGTAGTCAAAAATTATAAAAACAAAAGCATGATAACCAGGTTTTTTTTTAACTGTCATCATTATTGTTGTTGTTCAATGCCAGTGAGTCAGTTCCGAATCAGGGCATCCCATGTGCAACAGAAGGACACAGAGCCTGGTCCGGTGCTATCTTCACCATGGTTGTTCAGCCCATTGTTGGAGTCACATGTCAATTGATCTCTGGCTGGGCCTTCTTCATTTTCATTGCCCCTCTACTCTCATGTTGATTTTTCTTCTTAAAGAAAAACACACACAAACAGATCTAAGAGCTGAATTATAAAGCTGGATAAGTTCCCATAAAGTAGAAGTACCAGAAAGGGGCAGGGGAAAGATGAGAAGGGATTTGGAGACCCAGCCAGGAGAACCACTGGACAGCTGGCAGACATTCTAGAAGGTGAAACAGAGACGGGGCGTAGGATTATAAAACAACATGGGAAAATACCACAAAACCAAAGGATCGGAACATGCAGAGTTTGAGTACATCACACCTGAGGTGAAGCCATAGTGTACATCAAGGAACCAGTGACAGCGTTGCAAAACCAGAGACAGAAATCATCTTAAAGTCAGCAGAAAGCAAGAAATCACCTGCCTAAAAGGATTAAAAATTCAAAATGGCATTTGACTTCTCAAGCGCAACCCTGGAAGCTGGCAGATAACAGAGCCATGTTTTCTGAATGCTAAAGGAAAATATATTTTTTTTCAGTGGCAGCTACTCCACCCACATAAAATTAACACTCAAGGGTGACGGTGGAATAAGGATGTGGAGAAACAAACAAAACCCTACCTCCCATGCACGCTGCCTTAGGAAGGGAGCAAAAGGAAACCCCAAACTAAGAAAGAGGAACACTTGGAATCTAAAGACACATGGTCTGACCTGGAAGAGATGCAAAAATGATAGTTCAGGGTGACGAGGAAGGAGAAGTGTCCAAAGACCACGGAGAAGCAAACAGAAGCAGAAGACACTGGGAAGCACAGGATGCTGGTATGGCCCCATCTTCACCCATCATTGTAAGAGATGTTTTATAACATGGGGGGGGGGATTTCCACCACCTTCCTTAGATATGGAGTACTCTGTTGTTGCAAAAAGTTATGGAATTGACCACTAGCTAAAAGGTTGGTGGTTGGAATCTACCCGGGGGCTCCTCAGGAAAGGTGTGCTTCAGCATTGCATGCTTTCTCAACCAGTATGCTGAGCAAACCATCAGAGTAGCTGGAGGGTTGGGAGGAGGCTTATTGCAAATATGTGATATGCAGATGATACAACCAAGCTTGGTGACTATGAGGAGGACTTGAAATATTTGGGGATGAAGATCAAGGACTGTAGCCTTCAGTATGGATCAGAACTCAGGGTCAAGGGGAGCAAAACCCTCACAATTGGACCAATAGGTAACATCATGATTAATGGGGTGAAGAGCGGAGTTGTGAAGGATTTTCTCTTACTTGGTCTATAACCAATGCACATGGAAGCAGCAGTCAGGAGATCAAAGGATGCACTCCATTCAGTAAATCTGCAGCACAAGACTCCTTTAGGTTGCTGAAAAATCAGGATATTGCTTTGAGCACTCAGGTGTACATGACCCAAGCTGTGTTGTTTTCAATTGCTTCATATACGTGTGAAAGTCAGACATTGGATAAAAAAGACGAATAAAGAATTGATGCAAGATGTGGTCTTGGTATTGGCAAAGAATATTGAAAGATTGACGACTGTCAAAAGGACAACCAAGTCAGTCTTGGGAGAAGTATGGCAAGAGTTCTCATTAGAGGCAAGGATGGTGAGACTTCATCTTATAGACTTTGGACGTGTTGTAGATGGACTGATACAGTGTCTTCAATAATGAGCTCAGGCATAGGGAAAATTGTGAGGATGGCTTTGTGCACAGGCTACCTACGGACTGGAACGGACTCCTTGGCACCTGTGTCAGTCCAGGCTGACTACAGAAGTAAATCTGGGGACACTCATGCCTGTAAGAGAGAACTTTATATCAAGGAGTAATTGAATATTAAGAGAATACCCCTGCCCAGTCCAGATCAAGTCCCTAAGTCAGATAGTATCCCATATGTCCAATATCAGTCTATAGATTTATTTTCAGACACACATAACACATGCAATGATGCCAAATGCAGAAAGATCACAGGCTGGTGGGTGGTAAGTCCTGTGTGGGTCCAGTAGTGCTGGAAGCATCTTACCATTGGTGTGAGTCTTCATGCGGCTCCTGCAGTTGCAGGACTCTGGCTACATCAGTGTAGCTCCATGTCAAGTGTTGGGGGCGGGGGGGTGGGGGTGGAGAATATCATGCCTCTAGGGAGGAAGTCCCAGAATCCTCCCCAGAATCCTCTTCAGAAAGCCATGTCTGTCCATAAGGAGGGATCAATCAGGCGGTGACCTGACTGACGGGCTAGGCTCCATCCCTTAAGTTTTCTATCAAGTTGACATCAAATTGAGTAGCTCCCATAGCATCTAGCGGCAACATTTATTCACATATTTTTGTTAAGTTAAAGATAGCATTCTCTTCTGTTCATGAAAGTTATCTGAGAGAAATAGTAGCTCCTGACTTTGTTTTGGGACAGGGCTATTCTTCAGGAGATGAGACAGAGTGGGACATCGTTCATAATGAGAAGAATCAGCTTGATGTGGAAGTACGGAGAGTTCTTTGCTAGTTTGGAGTAATTAATTGGCTAATTAGATTGACAAGTATTATATATCACATGTCCGAATGCATTTGTAGTAGTCATTCATCACCCTTATTCACTCGCTTGCTTGCTCCCTCACTGCCATCAGTCAGTTCCAGCTTATAGCAACCTGATAGGACAGTGGAGAACTGACGCTCTGGCTTATGAGACTTTCAATCTTTCTAGTTGCAGACTACATCATCTTTCACTTGTGACATGGCTGATGGGTTTGCACCAGGCTAACTGTTCAGTGCGTCACACACCCTGACACCAGAATCCCTATCACCATTCTAGCATCCTTTAAGCCCCCTATACTTCATTTTTGTTTTCTTTTGTAAACTCACTCCTGCTTCTTGCTGGGAAAATCCAGACAAAACCATTTTCCAGCTACAGGGTTTTGAACTGCTCCAGTTTGAACTGCTGGTGAAATTTTGCCTTTCCACTTCAGCTATATGGGATGAAAACCAACATTTTAATAAGATCCTTAGGATGACAGTAGAATCATCTGGATATATATCAGCATGGCTGGAATGGACTCATGGGAAATCTTGCTCATTATGGTGATCCAACTCTTCTAATTAGATATATTCACAGGAAACTACGAAGTAGAAGTGATTAATATGATAGGCAGAATGTGTTCTCTGGTCAAGGTGGACTCACCCAGGCCCAGCCTGGTTAGAAAACCAGTTGTATCAGGATGAGTTCTGACACCGAATTTGGAGACAATACACTCAGGTTTGGTTCTGGGTGCTCACAGGGTTGAAACACCAGCTAGAGCACTTAGAACTTGCTGGAGACAGGTTCCTATTTTTATTGATGATGTTCTTTGTTTTTATTGATGATGCTTGTTTACTCCACAAAACATTTATTTATAATTTATTTCATTTTTGATGTTGAAAGGAGATACAGAAGACCACCCACCAATTCAAAAATATTTGTATGTGCAAATCAGGGATGCTGGTTGAACTATTTATGTTGAGGAACCATTCTCATCTTCCTCCTCAGAGCTGTCCCTCTTCGTTCACACAGATTCATTGCCTCCAAGCTTCCTCTCCGACCTTTCCAGTGGCTGCGACCAATTTGATTTCACATGGTTAAAAACCCAAAGCCAAACTCATTGCCCCTGAGTTGATTCTGAATCTCTAGGGCAGGTGGAACCGCCCCTTTAGGGTTGGGAGACTCTAACTCTATAAGAGTAGAAGGGTTCATCTTTCTACCTTGGAGCCACTGATGGTTTTGAACTACTGGCTTTGCAGGTAGCAGTCTAAAGGGTAATGCAGCACACCACTAGGGCTCTTAGTGGTTAAAAAAAATCCACTGCAATTTAGTGGCTACCAACTCACAGATACCCTCTTATAAGACAGGGTAGAACTCTCTCTGTGAGTTCCCTAGGCTTGACTCTCTGGGAGTAGAAAACTCTTGTGGCATGATGGGCTTCGAACAACTGACTCTGTAGTTAGCAGCCCATTGCATAATCACTACATTACCAGGGATCCTCTAATATTTATCTATCTATTTATCAACCATCTATCTATGCACACACATATGTACACACATATATATATTCATGGAAATAATGCTATCTCCTTTGTGATGTGTATGGAAATAAATATGTGATTTAGATACATACATGCATATATAACACACACATATAAACCATAACTCGGAAGAGAAATCATGATAAACAATATAACACTGATGGGGTTGATTGGGATAGAATGTTTAAAATCAGCACTTTCCCAGGAAACCTAGGCTCCAGTTCACAAAGGTGTGTGCATGCATATGTAGAAGCACATCGTGTGCACAAGCAGAGTCTAAAAACAAAGAAAACTTGTAAACAACTAGTCCATACCCTAGCAGTAACCATAGCAACCGAAGCTAGTCATTTTCTGTCTCAAATAATGTGTTCAAGTCTGTCTCACTAACAATTCAGAAGGGGACATTGACAAATGATCACTATATTCACCCAGCTATTTTAAATTGGAAGGCATTTGGCTGAATTCTAATTTGACCAATGAATATTTAACTGATAATGCTGCCAGATAAGTTACTGGCCAAGAGAAAAAGAGGGAAAATGAAGCTGGGGTTGCTCTTGCGCACAGAAGAGAAGTCTTTTAATGAAGGACATGAAAGGTACGTTGTGCGCATCCTGGGCCAGAAATCTGTTCTGGGCGGGGAGATGAGGGCAGCTGGCCCAGGGTGAGAGACTTCGAAGCCTCTGTGATATCTAGAACATGGAAGGCACAGAGGATGCTTCCTCTAAAGAGGAAGAAAAACCCTGCTTTCACCTGCTTCTACTTCAGAGCAACTGAAACAAAACGGACTATTGGAATAACTCAAAGGCTCTGCACAAATTCTAATTCATCGATTTTTCTTTCTCATGGATTACACAGAATAATGCTATGCAAGACATCCCCCAAACTAAGCCAAACTCTTGGCCATACAGCCGGAGTCCACTCACAGTGACTCTAGAGGACAGGGTCGAGCTGCCACCAGTGCGTTTTTGAGACTGCAACCCTTTAGGGGGTTCAAAGCATTACCTTTCTCTGGTGGGGCCTGTGGTTTCTCTGACCTTGGGGATTGCAGTCCATCTCTTAACCACCGAGCCACCAGGCCTCCTCGTTTCACTAGACACACTTAGAGAAAAAGTTTTCAATCTCCACTGACCTGCAAGTGTCACTCATGGTCACCTAAGTCCCAAAGAGATCCTAAACTCAGGTTATGATTTCAAGCAGATTTCATAAGACTAAGTAGTAGGTATTGAGTGTGTACTATTGGGTACACCCTGTTCTAAGTATATTGGGCCCTTTGAATTAAAAACAACAACAACTCTCAAAATAAAATCTCTCAAGTGAATATTATTTTAGTCTCTTTGTACAGATGATGAAGTAGTTCCAGAGACCCTAAATACTTGCCCAAGATTACACATGGATTCAGCCTCTTTCCAGTTCTTCTTAACTATTAACAGCAATGTGAACAGCTTTGCCCTCGGGCAGAGTGAGTTTGAAAGTAGATTGCTTCCACTTTCCTAGGCAGCTCAGGGCAGGGGTAGCCTTGCCCTCAGGGACTTGCCTGGGTGTGTCTTAGATGCAGGGGTCATGAGTCAGACCCTGAAAATTATGACCAGAGTGCCCGGAACCAATCTTATAAATGTTTTCAAATCTACAACTGTGTACATAGTCAATCATGGTCCCTTTCCTGCCACTGTAGTCTCTCCCGCAACTGTGATGAATTGATCTGCCACCAGTTTGGATGTTGTGACAGTTTCCTTTGTTCTCCATGTCCTATTTAGTGACCCTGTGAGATTGAGACTCCTACAGATGGATTCCTTCATCCCTATGGCTTGTCTTTGTCCTGTTGGACTTGATAGCTGTATCTATAAACTGTAGGTTCTCTGTGAGTCACAATCAACTCGAAGGCAGTGGAATAAAAAATGTATATATTTGAATTTAGGATCTCCTTTTTCCTAAGTTTGGAGCTGAATCACTGTCTGATCTTTCATTTTTCTCATCTTCATTTCTTCTGTGCTACCTTGTCTTTCACCCCTTACTTATTTGTCATCATCAAATGCAATGGCATTAGTAGAGAAAAACAATATAATGTGTATAGTAGTGCCTGGCACAGTAAAACCATTAAATACCTTGAATGCAAGGCAACTAGTTATATGCACACATGTGTGGTTTGCAACACTGGACTTGGTTGCTTAGTATACCTTCTTTGTATAGGAAAATTACTGAGTAGATATGTTCAGAAGATTGGAAAATATAAAATAGGATTGAGATGATTGGGTCAAAAATGATAAGGGTTAGAGACATAAAACTCTAACTGGTTTCCCCAAGCAGGGGATCCATTGTAGCATCTAGACCAGTGGTTCTCAACTGATGGGTCATGACCCCTTTGGGGGTTTAATGACTCTTTCACAGGGGTCGCCCCACTCATAAGCATAGCAAAATTACAGTTATGAGTAGTGATGAAAATAATGTTATGGTTGCAGGGGGGGGGGCGGTCACCACAACATGAGGAACTATATTAAAGGGTCATGATATTAGGAAAGGTGAGAACACGGTGCTAGACCCAATACCCAGGACTTGCCCCTTGACAAGAAGGTCTTTCTAAAACAATGAAATGCTGAAGCAAACAAACAAAACTCAATTAGCTCCAAATGCAAAAAAAAATCACAAAATTGAAATTCTTAGTTGTTTACGTGTACGCTTGCAAAATGAAACCCTAAATCAACATCATTCATTATTATGCTTTGTTGTGCTCGAAGACAATTTAGCAAGCATTCCAGAGAATGTATGATAATTTCACAGAAATTATAGTCAATGGCAAATTAAACGAGAGACCTGTCGCCACATATTTCTGGAAGGCAAGATTATAGATTTCTTCTCCAAAATCTTCTCTTCAAAGTACAGGTTTAATGAAGGTGTGGGTACATTTAAACATATTTCCTAGGATGGTGCTGAGGGCATCTGAAGTTTGCAATGGCCCTGTCCTTCTCCCCTCTTCAGGGATATCCCTTCTACAGAACCAAGGAGAATTCTGGAATCATTTGGCCAGGCATCTTTTCTCTTTGTACAGCTAAGGAGACGTGCTGACCACATCCTTGTAGTGAAGAAGAGTTAATTCCCCTACAGCTTTGGTAGGCAACCACTGAGGTTCTAATGCTACATTCTGCCATGCCACACTGCCCTCCCCCCTCAAAGCCTGTCATCCACCATTCATCTTTCTTTAGTCTACAACACGCTTAAGGTGGGTGAGTTGCCAAATAGATGGATGGTTTCTACACTCCAGGAAATATTATTAATTGGCTTATAGAACGCTGCTCCCACACAAACTTGGCATTCTATAAAGTCATCTCAGTATTAACAGAGGCGATATTAACATAACAATAACAGAACCTATTAAACCGCCCAAGAAAGAAATTGCCAGTTTAGTTTCAGAGGCAGACATTTTCGTTGTTAAAAGAATCTATAGGCAGTCTTGTTGTGAGACATTCAGGCAAAACGTTGCTTAGTCTGCCTCACTGACAAGCCATTAATGGGCAACCAAGACTTCCTGGTTTCTAAAAGCAGGGATCAAAATAGGGCCTTTGTTGCCTTTGCATTATTCAGGGCTCTCAATGCATGTGGTCCACTCTGGAGCCTTTAAATCTCCCTTTGCAACAGCTCTCTTACAGGTTCCCAGTGTCTGGGGTGCAGACCTGCCCACCATTCATCACCCAGGGATCTGGGGCCCTGAAGACAGAAGTTCCCACTTGGAGGGATTTGAGTTGGGCCTGACAAACATGGCCTGAAATAAGCTTATACATCCGGGCGGTGTTGTGCTCTCACATAGCAACCCTTATAAGCATGGCTCAGAAGCTGGCATTGCTTCCTTCTGCTGTGTGTGGGCTTGAAGAAAAAGAAGCCCAGGTACCACAGGGGTGTAGACATTGGCTGCTCATACCAGCGTCTGCTTGAGAGAAAGGTGAGGCTGTCTGCACCCAGAAAGATTTGCATCTTAGAATCCCTGCAGACCAGTTCTCTTCTGTCCCTAGGTTGGCATGTACTCAACTGGGCACTGGGTTTATCAGGGAAGACAAGGAGCCTGGGTTGTGCAGTGAGTAAACAGCCTGCTGAATTTTGCACCCCAGACATAATGGATCAGAATTCACTTTTTAACACGATCCTTAGGCAGATTCTCATTCAGTAATTTCAGACTTCAAATACAAATTCTCGGTGGGAGGTAGAACTGAAACTGGTTAGAAGGCCTGGTTTGAACCCACAGCTACCCCTTAGAAGAAAGATGTAATGATCTGTTTCCATAAAGACTACAGCCTTTCCCTCTGGGACTGGTGTAACCCATCCTACAGGATTGCTATGAGTTGGAATTGAAAGTATATGGATTTGATTTTGGCATAGTTGATTAAAGAAGCCCTGGTGTAATAGTTTAGTGCTCTGCTGCTAATCAAAAGAATGGCGGTTCAGATCCACCCAATAGTTCTTTCTAAGGGAGAAAACTTGGTCATCTATTTCTGTCATGAGTACAACCAAGAACACTGATATTTTGTCCCACAGAGATGCTATGAGTCAGAACTGCAACCAACTACAACAACAGCAACAACAACAATTCCTGGTGCGTGTACAGCTTCCACCTTTCTACCAGAAGAGGTTGAAATACTGTGAAGAGTCCCTATGAATGCTCATGGAAAGCAGCAGTTAAGAGATCAAATGCATTGTACTGAGCAAACCAACTGCACAATACCTCTTTTACAGTGTTGAAAAGCAAGGATATTACTTTGAGGATATGAGGTGAACCTGACTCAAGCCATGGCATTTTCAATCACCTCATATATATGTGAGAGTTGCACACTGAATAAGGAAGACCTAAGAAGAATTAATGCATTTGAATTATGATACCAGTAAAGAATAATTAAAATGTCACAGACTGCCAAAAGAACAAATAAATTTGTCTTGAAAGAAGTTCAGACAGACTGTTTCTTAGAGTCATGGATAGTGAGACTTGTCTCACATATTTTGGATATGTTATGAGACCAGTCCCTGGAGAAGGACATCGTGCTGGTACAGTAGAAGGGTAGTGAAATAGGCCCTCCACAAGAAGGATGGACACAGTGGCTGCAACAATGGACTCAGATATAAGAACAATTGTGTAGATGGCACAGGATGAGGCAGTATATTCCATTCTGTTGTACAGAGGGCTGCTATGTGTCAACTGACTCCATGGCATCTAACAAAAACAATAACAACAACATCGTGCAAATGGAATACACAGACATTCAATTGACTACATCGATGGATAGAGACAATGGAAAAACTCAACAATATCAGTAAGAATGAGGCAGACTACAGAACAGACCAGCAATTAATTGCTCATGTTCAAGTACACCGGGAGGCTGAAGAAAAAATTTTTAAAGTCCTTGAGAGCCAAAATTCAGGCTTGATTACATACTACCTGAATTTAGAGACTGTATCAAGCATATTTTGACTCCAAGACACTAGCAATCTATGACCAGACGAATTGTCAAATAACATCTGGAACATTTCATATGAAGAAAGCAAGTGATCATTAAAACAACATGTAAAGAAAGAAAGGACCAAAATGGATGTCAGAAAATACCCCACAACCTTCTCTTAAACATGGAGTAACTAAAGCAAACAGAAGAAATGAAATAAAAGAGCAAAGTGGAAGATTTCAAAAAGCAACTCGAGAAGACCAAGTATTACAATGAACTGCGCAAAGACTTGGGGTTCAAACACCAAAAGGGAAGAGCACATGCCATATTTATCAAGTTGAAAGAACTGAAGAGAGGAATGCAAGACAATGTTGCCATGCAGAAAGATTCTACAGGCAAATATTGAACAACTGAAGACACATCAAGAGAAGATGGAAAGATTACACCATCATTTTACCCAAAACATTGAAACATCGTTTCAAAAGTTAGTATATGATTAAGAATTGATGGTACTGAAGGAAGAAGTATTAACTTCACTGAATATGCTGTGAAAAACAAAAACCAAAAAAATCCAAGGCTCCAGGAATTGATGGGATACCAAAGAAATGTTTCAATGCTGGGGAACATTGTCTGTGTAAAGAAATTTCCAAGATAGATACCATAGGAAGAGATACATATCTGTGCCAAAGGCAGCCCAATGATTTCAGAAATCATTGAGAAATATCCATAATATCACACACAAATAAACACTTGCTGAAGATCATGGTAATAGCAATACAACCGCAGGACACTGTGAGCCATCCAAGGCCAGTGCAGAAAAGGACATAGAATGAGCGATGTGAGTGATATCATGTGGACACCAGATAGTTCTTGGCTGAAAGTAGACTATACAATGGTATTCAGTTTTGTGAATCAGAACAAACTGTGGACAATGTTATGGAGAACCAGAATATCGGCACACTTAATTATGCTCATGTGGGACAGAGACAGAGGCCCAAAGGCAGTCGTTTGAACAGAGTAAGGAAGTTTAACATCAGGAAAGATACATCAGGGTTAAATACTTTCAGCAAACATACTCACTCCTGGCCTAATTATCTAAGAAGCTGGAGGGTATGAAGAAGAATGTGGCATCAAGATTAGAGAAAGGCTCATTGAAAACGTCAGATGTGCAGATAACAATCTTGCTTGCTCCAAGTGAAGAGAATTTGAAGCACTTATTGATGAAGATCAACAATGACAGCCTTCAGTACAGTTGACACAACAGAAGGCAAACAAGAACCTTTCCCAATGGTATCAATTTGCAACATCATGATAAATAGGGTAAACACTGAAATTGTCAAATGTCTAATTTTACTATATCCACTGTTATTTCCTGTGGAAATCAGCAGTCAAGAAATTAAATGATGCATTGTCTTGAGCAAAGCTGCTGCAAAAATAATCAAAAGCAAAGATTTCGCTTTGTGGATTGAGGTGTGCCTGACCCAAGACCTGGTATTTTCAGTCTCGTACTCTGGTGCCAGTTTGACTAAGAATGTAGGGGTGGAGTCTAGCCTGTCAATCTGGAGATAACCAATGAGACATCTGTGGGCAGGACTTTCTCTGAGAATTCTGGGAAATTCCACGGTATTTTCCATTGGAAGCGAGAGACTATAGATTCAGTTCCTTGGATATGAACTACTGACAAGATGAGATGACAGCATGCTGATCGATCCTGATTCCTGGAGACTGGAGGAACCAGAGGAGAAGTCACATGGACTTACTTTGATGGAACCAAACTTCTGGGGCCAGAGAAGCCATGCAGAGACTCCTGCCAGTACTGAGGTGCTTGGGAGGCCATGGAGAGACCCCTACCAGTGCTGAGATGCTTCTTCCACCAATGGATTCACAAGACTCTATCTACATCCACTGGCCTGTGATTGTCCTGGTGTCATTGTATGTGCTTCATGAGTCAGAAGGAGATTTTATAGACTGGTATCAGGCATATGGGTTAACATTGGACTTGAACTAGACTTAGTTGGGATGTTTTCTCAATGTTCCATTCCCCTTGTATATAAACCTTTCTCTTATATCCACACACGTGGTTATGAATTTATTTCTCTAGTGTACCTGGACTAACACACCACCAATCTATATATAAAAACTGAACAATCAATAAGGGAGGCCAGAGAAGAATTGATGCCCTTATGGTGTTTGTGAAGACTATGGAAAATCCTCTGAAAGATTTTCTATCACAATATCTTCTGAAGAGCCTACCAGAAGAATGGATAATCGATTGTGGCAGAAGTACATCCAGAATCCTCCCAAGAAGCACTGATGCAGCTACTTCATTCCCATTTCCTTTGGTCATGATATCAGAAGGGACCAGTCCCTGAAGAAGGACAGCATACTCACTAACGTAAAGGGTTAGCAAGAAACAGAAGCGAATCGTCAAAGAGACCGAATGACACAGTGGTTGCGACAATGGGCTAGGTTGTAGCCAAGATGGCGAGGATGGTGCAGGACTGGGAAGATTTTCTTTCTGTGACAAATATGAGCCAGAATCATATGTGGGCACCTAACAGCAGCAACAACAACAAGTTTTGTGTAAAGCACGATTCTTCCTTTTCACAGTCCAAGAAGGGCTAGCCTTAAATTGGATAAAATGTGTAAGCTCTCCAATTAACTTAAGTAGGATCTTACTAAGTCACAGCTGCTAGCTTGAAAACTACTGATCTGGAAAGCTGTGAACTTGGCGGCAGGAACAGGCAAGCTTTCAGAAAGACTGCTCAGCACCAGACACATGGCATAGCGTGTCTGCCGTGTCCCAGTGACTCTCCTGGAAGCTCCGGGGTTGGTGCCGGGTCACTGCAGGGAGGAAGTGAGCACGGCCCTCTCCAGAATCCGCTCCCTCCTGCCCAGACAGAAACTACCAGCTCACCTCTCAGCATCCCTCCTTTCTCCGAACACGTATCACAGCTACATTGCACAATAGTGCAATAAGACGCCATGTGCAATCTGTTTATTTGATGTTTGATTCACACGTTGTGGTGACATTGTCCCAAGGAGATGGCCAGTCTTCTGTTACATTTTCTCATGTGATCATTTCAGTCCTGAAATAACACTTTGAAAATAAGTGGAGAAATCAAACGGCGGGCATGGATTCATGCTGCGTCTCACTCCATTGCACACGTGTCGTCCTGCCTCTTCAGAGGGGAACATGTATATTTCTTTGTGTGATTGCTAAGGAACCATAGTGATGTGGCCCTTAAGTGCTGGGCTGTCAGGGGAACGGGGTGAATCCACCCACCGCCCTGCCAGAGACCAATGTCTCTGAGACCCTGCTGGGTGATCCTACTCTTCGAAATAACCACCCTGGTAAAGTTTGAGAGGTGATCGCCCTGGTTTGCAGCAGATATGAGGTCCCAGAAGGGTGACTCATAAGAGAAACAAGCATGCAGAGACACAAAGGAGAAGTGAAGATGGTGACAGAGACCAGAGATGGCTGGCAAGCCCCCAAAGCCGGCAGAGAGGCACTGCGTTTCCCTCACTTGGAACATCCACAAGAAACCGAGCCCACTGTGGGCTTCCTGGATGGGAATAGAGCACTTTTCTCTGGGGGGATGTTGCCTGATGTGGAGACATTCATTCTAGCAGCTGCAGAGCAGTGCTAGGCACCTGGCAAAGCCACAGCGCTTTCCTGTGGCAAACGGAAAGCTGCTCTGCCCTTCTTCTCCAACTCCAGCACCTACTCAGAGCTTGCCTAAGAGCCGTCTTGGAGCTCTGTCAGTCACATCACGTGGGCATTTATTAAAAGGGGAGCTTCTTAAGAGGACCCCATGACAGCTGATTCAAAACTTCCAGGGTTGAGCAAATGTTTTGTTTTGTTTGAAATCAGTTTCCCTCATGGATCATATGCTCCTGGAGCTGTTTGAACAGGTGCACCTTTTAAAATGATAATGCATAGGATGCTCTGAATTTTTATCAAAGGTAATTCTCCCGCCAGGAGGACAATGCACCTGATGGGAGGATGCTGGTCCCCTTGCAACAGGTGTGATGCTGACCTCTCATTAACGCCGCTCGCAGTTTCCAAAGCAGGATGTGCTGACTGCCTGTGCTTTTATTCCTCGAGGATACAGCTGGTTTCTTGATACGATCCCCAAGCTGGCCCAGAGGTGAGGCATTGCTTTCCATTGCCATTTCCTCTAGGAAAGTATCAGAGGCCAAGAGAGATGAGCCCAAGACCCCCTGCCCTCTTTAGAATCATTTCCACCCCCACCTCCCATCCCCCAGCAGTCATGTTCCAAGCCTGTCACATGCAACCGTTTGCAGACTTCTACCACATTTGGCCTCAGAGGCATGCCCCTTGTGAGAGAGCTACCAGTTTAAGACACAGCAGTGGTGGTGGTGTGTTCCGTATGCATGATCCATATGTCTGCCTCCCCCTTCCAATTTGCTGAGTCCTCAAATCAAAACACACACCAGGTTTCAAAGCTCCAATTGGCATGTGCCAAGCCAGCTATGTGCTCTCCACTGAGAGCCCTCCACCCCCACCCTCCTGCACATGCAAAGGCCCGAGGTTGTCTCTGATGTGGCTATCAGCAGCTAGCTTTATGGACTTTGTGGCCAGACAGGCTCTCCTTGCAAGCAACCTTCTCTCGAATTTTTTTAATCTTGCTCCTCAAGAATCATCTTCCTACACACCCGACAGAAGAATCCAACAAATTTCAAAAAAAACTGGGAGGTCCATTTAAAAAAAACTGCAAGGTCCATAACCTTGCACTAAGTCTGGGAGGATATGTGCACTTGTCAGCAGGGATTTGTTGTAAAACCCAGGTGACACATGCAGTGGAGGTGGCTGTTCAGTCCAAGAGACGGAAAGAATGAGACGGAAAGACGGAGGTGGTTCAGAACCCAGAGAAGCATGCTGGGCAAGCTGGGGTGTCCAGACATCAAATAAGAAACTCCTTGCCATACTAAACCTCTAAGTTTGAATAATAAACAGCCTTTTATAGCCGAGTGAACCAGAAACACGAGAGAGCTAGAAGTGGACTTGGAATTCCATTTCAACCACCAGCAAAACAAAGTTGAACCAACACCTACTTGTTTTTCACCCCTCCGCAAATCTAAGCCATCTCTTCTTGTCACACTGCCTTGAAATCTGAAGGTGACCTCTTGCCAGCACTTACTTCCTCCCAGACCCCAGACCGTGACACTCTTGTATAATTGGCAATCTCTTCTATGAAGGCTTGGTCCCGTATGGTCCTCTCCTAAGGCCCAGTCCAGTGTTGTGGGCTGCCACATGGCACTGCACACTTTTGACCTTCTGTGACATTTGCTACCTGTCCTCTTCCTGCAAAAACGGAATTGTCTACTGCTCGCCCCTCAGCCAGGCTCACGGCCTGGGGGCTTGCCAGGACTCCTTTCTTGTGCCCAGGGCCCTGCTTCTCTGTAGCTGATGCCTTCATTTTGCCTGTGTCATCTAGAGAAATGTCTGAATTCATGTCTTCTGGCATCTCCTTCCTTCCTTCCTTTTTTTTAAAAAGTATAACATGTTTAGAAGTTGTTTTTCATTCTCCTAATATTGAAAATATGGGGACATCAGTGCTACTGTGACAGTACTCTTGGCTTTCTTTTTGGACGCCTGGATTCAATTCTCAACCAAGGAAGCTGTGACTCATCTGTCAGTGGAGGCTTACAGGTTGAGATGCTGCTGCTCAGGTTTCCATGAGAGCAATCAGTCTATGATGGGCTAGGAAGAAAGGCCTGGCAATTGACTTCCCAAGGAAAATCCTATGAATCACAGCAGATTGATCTGTCACAGAACACAGGGATGGCTAAGACCATATAGTATCTTGTTCCACTGTGCCCAGGGTCACAAGGATTCAAAGACCATCTTGATGGCAGCTTGCAATGTTTTAAAAACATTTTAGCTTTATACAACTCTGCTGTTGCTGTTTTTTTTTGCTTTTCCTCCTTCTGTATACCCCGTGACCTAAAAGCCAGAAGGGGGTTGATGGGTCATCCTGAAGGTGGCTGATCAGGTCCACCTTCTTACCAGGCAACTCTTGCTCCAGAAGTGTGTGACTCAGGGGATGGGGGACAGTCATGCATGGTTGATGCCCCAGTACCTTTGCTCTAGTATTTTCTGGATGTGTATAAGCTAAAAGCCTACTTAGATTCAAGGGATAAGACTGAACCCTTTGCTGGGTAGTGACAGGGTCTAGAAGAGTAGGGATGAGTGCAGAGTAGAAGAGTGCAGTGGCCAGCTAGTGGGAGAACCACCTTCAGGGGATGACACTGAGGAGGAAGGTGTCTGAGGAACAAACATTGCTGCAGAAAGTAAATAAATTGTAAGCAGCAACTGCTCCATGTCCAAATGTAAAGTGAAAGAAAAACAGGCTTTATGAAACAGGAAAGTGGAGAGAATCAGACAAAAGATGAAGACTCCCAAGGCATTAGATTAAAAAATAAATAAATAAAGGTAGCTGAAAATGCTTCAGCAGAATGAAGACTTTCCTTGGAACCATCACAAACCGAAAATGGCTTTGCTGTCATGGAAAATAACTTGGACAGGACTTCCAGAATAAAGGGAAAATCAACAGAGAGAATGAAGATTAACTGATAAGGGGTAGAGAATGAAAGATGTTGCAATCGGGTCATTGGTGATCCTGAACTAAGAAACAAAGTCAACTACATTGAAAACACAATGAAAGAAAACTTTCACCAAGTCTGGATTAACTGTCTTTAATATACATTCTCTAAGTAACTTGTACATCAGAGGCATAGAATTACCACATGATCTGTAACCTGCCCGTTCGGTGAACTGCAGGAGTTCTGATGACGCACAGTGGTTACTAGTTGGGCTGTTGTCTGCAAGGACAGTGTTGAAACCATCAGACACAGGGGGAGCAAAATGACACTCTGTACTCCTGTAAAGGGTTCCAGTCTTGGAAACCCACAGGGGAGGTTCCACCTTGCCCTACAGGGTAGCTAAGAGTTGACATCCCCTCAATGGCAGTGAGGGTTTTTTGTCTTGTTTTGTCTTGAACTCAATGTACTAGAAGGTCTGGAGGCACAGTGAGTTGTGTGTTGGGTTGCTGATCACAAGGCCATTGGTTCAAATCCACCAGGAGTCCAAACCCACGCTGTGGGAGAAAGATGAAGCTATTTGTGTCTGCAGAGTTTCACAGACTCAGAAATCTCATGGGGAAATTCTACTCAGTCCTATGGGGGCGCTGCAATGGGAGCGTCACTGCTCTGTATCCCCAGCTGAACTCTTCCTTGCTTGAAGACGGACTCAATCTGCTTATGGTTTCATTTCAAGACCGAAGACGAAGCAAACGCTCACATATTCATTTAATGGAAGGAAACGAAAGTGCTTGAGTAAACGGGCCAAGTGATCGTGTTTCTCTTCTGTGTGTCTAAAGTATGCAACCCCGAGGTAAGGGTTTTCATAGAAAACATTTTATTTCTATCATTAATGGGAAAAGCACCATGCATTTTTATACAGGCAGTGGCTTAGGAAGTACGCGGCTTTTTTATTGTTCTGTTCTGAATAGGACACCATCTAATGCTAAAGTCCCCCTTATATCTTTTATATCTATGGATAGTCACAGTGACTTAGGCATGGTGAGGATACAGATGGGAGTAAGGCCAACTTGGTGGCCATCTACTTGTGGCCCTCCCTCATGGAGACATTGCTGAATTGAACCCAAGTATGTTAAAAAAAAAAAAAAGGATTTGCTTTGGCTGATGAAACGGAGACAGAAGAAAAGTTTGCCATTCTTGGTTGGAAGCTTCCAGTGTCACTGTGTCACTTCCCAGGTCCTCTTTTCTATGGAACCATGGCCATGATGGAAGCACATGCCAATGTGGAATCTCCATCATTGTGGATCCCAGCATGCCTGGAAGGAGTTGACTTCTCCTGGCATTTTCTGTTTAAGCCAGTGGAATTGGGAGGTGGCTACGCTAGAATAATCTGGGTCTGTCCCAACCCTGGTCCTGCAAAATGGGCCTGTTCACTGATGGTAATGATGAGGAAATGGAGCCCTGGTAATGTAGTGCTTACCCGTTGGACTGCTACCCACATGGCCAGCACTGGACAGCATGCTTAGACTTGGTACAAGTTGAAATATATCGACCCAAGCGAGGGCAGTGTGTAAGTCTGGGTAGACTAGAGGAACGAATTCAGACACGCATATAGATATAAGGAAAAGGTTTATATACACAAGGAATGGGACATTGAGAAAGCATCCCAGCCCACTCCTGTTCAAAGTCATAAGTCCGATATTAGCCCATATGCCTGATATCAATCTATAAAATCAATCAAACTCACAAAGTCACAGGCCAGTGGGTGCAGAGTCCTAGTGCCGGCAGGGTTCCCCTCATGGCTCCTCATTTCCAGGGCTCAGGGTCCATCAACATCATCCAGTGGTGGTAGAAGCAACTCAGCGCTGGCAGAGGTCTCCCCATGGCTTCTCCAACTTCAGAGGTCTAGTTCCACCAGGGCAAGGCTGCATGGCTTCTCCTCCGGCTCCTGCAGCATCTCAGACACTGCTATCTTGTCTTGTCTGTAATTCCTTGTCTCTGTGACTAACTCCCAACAACTAGGGAGATAGGTTCTCATCTTCGCGAGAGAAATATTGCAAGATTTTTCAGAAGTCTCAGGAGAAAGCCATGCCCACACAGAGGCCTCATTGGCTAATCAATGGCTAACTCCAGATTAACAGGCTAGACTCCACCCCGATATCTCAATCATGAAATTAACATAGGCACATGACTGCCACAGGCAGAAAAAGAGAGAGGCAGTGAGTTCAATATGCTCTTGTCCTCAACAAACGCATACCCAGGAAGGAAGCTGAGATGGGAGATGAAGAGCTGACTTTCCGAGTCCTGGGGGAGTAGAGGCTATCCACTGGGCTGTGATCCACATGGATCACCGGCCACTCTGAGTAAGAAAGACAAGGCTTTCTACTCCTGTTAAAGTCAGTCTGGGAAATTCACAGGAGCGATTCCAGCCAGTCCTGTAGGCTCAGCGTTGACTTGATGTCAGTCAATGAGTCATCTGAGTTTAATGATGAGAAGCAGTCCAGGGGCCATGCAAATGACTTAAGCCCTTAGCTACTAACTGAAAGGTTGGAGGTTTGAAACTACCCAGAAGTGCCTGGGAAATGGCTTATCGTCTACTTCTGAGAGGTCAGTCATTAGCACCTCTCTGATCCTCAGTTCTACTTGGATACAAGGGGGATTGCCTTCAGTTGTCGTCAACTCCATGGAGATTGGTGTTGTTCATGTGAAAAACAGCAGCAGCCACAGATAATATCTGCTGTTTTCCCAGGTTCCCAGCACCATCTTTTTAGCACCAATAATAAAAACAAACCAAATGCCTGGCCACAGAATCCATTCTGACTCCTGCCAGCCTTTGTAAGACACTGTCCCATGGTCATGTAGGGAGGCTTCTGATGCTGTATGAGCTTGTGGGAAGCAGCCTATTACATCTTTCTCCTGCAGAGATGGAGGGCACAAACTGTGGGTCTTTGGGTTAGTCGTGAGTGCCTAATTGCTGCACCACCAAGACACCTCTTGGAATAGCTCTTTTAGGTAACTATGACCATAAGCCCCATCCTATTAGATAAGAAGACTGGGGAACAGAAAATTCACACATGATCATACCAGGCTTAAAGTTGAGAGTGGAGTCAAATTTGAGTCTGAGTCCAGAACTTTCCCGCCTAATGATTAAATTGCTTCAGCAAGTTCATCTGTCAAAAATGGCACATCTCCTAACTGTGCTTCAAAATACTAGTTTTAATGGAATGTGAACTGATGTTAAATGTGCTCATAGATCATGGGCTTGAGCAAAGCATAGAGAGCAGATTTAAGGAATGATCTCTAACTTTTCGATATTTTCTCAGAGCTCATAGACATCTCTCTCGTTAGCTGCCTGCTTGAGCCCAGTGTCATTTTCCCGACTACAGGTTCTTGGTCACATTATCATGCCCTCTCTGGTTCTGAGGGACTTCCTGATCCTCTGCATTTCCCTGTGTTGGTTCAGACCTCCACATCCTCAAACGATTTTCAATTTCACTAGCTCCTTGAATGTTGGCATCTCTTCAGGTTCTCCAGGACAACTTTCAGGTTGCTAATTCCCAGGTCCCTTTGTTTTGAGCCAAGCCCCACCCACCAGTGGATAGATAGCTAATGTGGTAAGAATTTTTCCTGACCTGTTTTCCAATGATTTTCCTTGATGTAACCCCAGCAGCTTCTCTCACTGCTATTCTTTCCATGGTGTAATTGACACCAGTCAGAGTTTCCAAGTTTTTATCACTTCCTTCTCAGCCTTGAATTTGAAACCCTCTAAAACCTGCCAGCTTAGTCTCCCATTGATTCTGGCCTTCCCTGTTTTCAGGAGTTAAAGCTGCTTAAAAATTCTGATGGTGGTAATTGGAATTTTAGGAATGAGCTCCTTCCACAGAAAGACAGACTCAAGCTCTCTTTGTTCTTTAGAAAACACTTAGTCTTTTAGAAAGACCCACAGCATCCCTTCAGGAACAATGGATGACCCAGCCCAGGAGAGTGACAAAACTTTTAAAGAGCAAAGCTGGAGGACCCAGAGAGCTAGATGGAATCTGACTGCAGACAAATATTAGTCAGGTTGGGGAACTATGGGACAGTGCGTTCTTCCAGTTTGTAAATTGCTTGAAGAATTTGATGAATGTTATCAAATCTTTCTCTACAACCCTGCTCTTGTCTCCACTTAGACTCAATGTTTCTCTCTTCAGATCTCTGCTGTCTGTCTAGGGACTCCTTTGGTGAAAGTGCCTGATAATGGCAGTAGGAATCCAGCTAGTTGCCTACTGGTGGAATATGATAAAATGCAGGCAATGTCATCTTGAAAAGGTGAACTGAGGCTACACTGGCCCACCCTCTATTGACATCTTGGGCTTGTCTCAGGCTGTGTCACTTGCGTTCAGCATGTTTCTAGCTAAGTAGGGGAAGATGAAATAGTGCAGACAACCATGGAGGACCATCTTATTAAAGTCACAATTTCTAAGTCAGTTTTGCAAAACTATGCATATAGTAGTGATGCATATCACCCCACCCCCAACTCTGAATTAAATGCTTAACTAATCTCCAGTATTAAATTCCACCCTTACTCACTTCCACCCCTCGAAATCTTGTTCCTTATAAATACCATCAAAAGAGACTGAATCTGGGTTAAATGTACGCATAACAATGCTTTGCTAGTGTTGCAATTTGTAAGAGCCACTTCTCTGCCACTGAAAATCACTGATTATTCAGAGCTAGTTATAGAGAACAAAATATCCATGTGATTGCATGGTTTCGATTACCATCATCATAATGCATTTGTACAAAGGCTGATTACCTTCCATCTTGTCTTTCTTGTAAAAACTGGGTTAATAAGAGACTTCACAAGGGTAGTCCCCTCCTCACATGAAATTTTTCATAGAATGCAATAATTAAAATAATTTTATTGTTACAGGAAGAATTGGCCTAGAGTATAATTCTTGTAGTGATTGACAATATCTCATCATTAAGGAATTTATTACTAAAATGTATGCTTTGCATAAAGCAAGTGCTAGTTATATATGGGTGTGTGTGAATATATATATATGAATGATGAATGGCTTTCTCAGTGAGCTCTAGATCCAATGATTTAGGGTTGCCTCCAACCTCATGTTGATTTACTTAGGGTTGCTCTTTCTTTGCTACATATTGTATCAGTATCAAAATAGAAATGTTTTCAGATAAAGTTTTGTGGGAAACGTGAATCACTTCAGATAGATTATTCTTACCATTATTTAGCACCCACACACACAGGTATTATTTTCTGTCACTTCATATGCCTGTGAAAGCTAGACAATGAAGAATGAAGACGTCATCCAGCCTTCCAATTATGATTTGACCAAGCATATTGAAAGGGCCACGGATATTGCCAGAAGAACAAACAAATCTGTGATGGAAGCAGGACAGCCAGAAAGCCACTAAGAAATGAAGTTGGCAAGACATCACCTCTCATATTTTGGGCAATTTATCAGGAAGGACCAATCCCTAGAAATGGATATCATGTTTAGAAAAGGAGAAGGACCACAGTAAAGATGAAGGCTTTTAAGGAGGTAGATTGACACAGTGGTTGCAGCATTGTTAGGGTGGCCCAGGACCAGGAAGTGTTTTGTACTGGTGAACACAGGCTGAGACTGAGCCAGAACTGGCTTGACAGCAGCTAACAATCATATATAGATGCATGTATATACACATGCACACAGTCGCATACTTTTCATAAGCCTTCAACAAGCAGGAGAATGGAGCAAGGTGCAGAAAGCCCCTCTTGATGGACAGAGAAATGGTAGGAATGGGCTGTGGATCAGAGATAAATTCTTCTATTTTTAATATTTAATTATGTGATTCCTTATCTTTAGCCAGAACACAGTCTCCCTAGAGGCACAGTGAAGGTTTAATATTGGTTATATCTAGAGTCCTCAATTCTAGGAGTAAGAAGAGCCCCAGAATAGAAGACGTAGAGAAACGGGAAGGAAAAGAGAGACATATTGAATGGACTGTTAGGAATATGTGTAATAATCCAAATCACAGTAAAGTCTAAGCATGGAAAGGCTTACTGCATAACATTAAGTCATAACAATCTAATCTCAAAATTATATAGGTGCCTATGGTGCTACAGAAGACAAAGGAGAAGGGCATGCACTTTAACACTGACAAGGGTGGACCGGAGTGCTGGGACCATCAAGGTCTCTTATGTAAGACTCCCCTTTCCTCCTGCTAAGTTTCTACATTTTCTATAATAAACATGCATTTTGATTATTTTGCAAAATATAAGTCTTTCATTTAGACTTCTTTCGATTCCTTCCGGCTCCCAGAATGTCTGGGAAGCCACTCAAGCTCCAGGCTCCAATGATCCCCAGGAGCCTCTATAAGCCACTTAACCCCAAAGCTGGCTCTCGGCTCCCACCCATTAGCAGACTCTGCCTTCCCTCCAACTCTGATGGCTCGCTTTTCCCTGAATCCATGCCCTCCTTCACAGAGGCCTGGCCTTGCCGTTCTTTCTCCTTTCTTGATTTCCCTCCTGATTCTTCTTGGTCGGCTCCTGCCAAGGCCAGATGGCTGATTTTCTGAAACATTAGAGCTTCTCCTCTGCTGAATAACAACTGGGTAAGGCCTGTATCCCACAACTCCCTGGGAACCAGCTCTCCACCATAGCACAGACGCCAGCCTGGTGGGTTTGGGCTACTGCAGACAGGGTAGAATAGAGGAGCTGCCCCCTAAAGAAATCGCCCAATGCCTTCTCTCGCTCTCTCCATTTTCCTTTGCTCATTTGGAACCCTTGGAAAACATGCAGCGGGCTTAATGAGGGCTCATTAGAGGGAAAGCTGGGTGTTTAAAGAGCCATCAACTGTGCTAAGCTTGCATCAGCCATTCCAGTAAATTCACCGCTTTTGTCTCAAAGAGAGACATGGCCACTGTTAGTGTCAGAATAACCTTTCTATTGTCCAGAGTGGATCCCCATTGCTAGTTTGTTTGCTTTAGTAGTGAACTGACACATGTGGAAATATACATCAGGTTCTTGGACACAAAGGGTTAAGGACAGTGGACATGCAGCATTCGATGTAGCTTTCAACTGTCCATGGCTCAGATTTCAATACACAAATTTGGTTATCAAGGTGTAGCATGGGTTAGAGATGCAGAGAGGGTACACCTATCTGCCTGTAGGTGCGGATATGGGATACTTCTGCTCCCTGGGAACGTTGATACCATCAGGTTTGTTGACTTCATTGCTCCTGCCCATGAGCCAGGAGGTTGAAGGCCCAAGGATGCTGCTGGAGCCCCAGTCACCCGCATAACCCTGCTGTTGCTGCCATAGGTGCCCACAGCTTACTACAGCATTCTACTTCTCTTGCTGCTAGGACTAGAAACAAAATAATGGCACTTTTCTCTATCCAGCCTTGTGCAAGTGCCTTGTACTGACAGAAAATCCAAACCAACTCACTGCTACCGAGTCCTTTCTAACTCAGAGAGACCCTATGTATTGCCAGAAGCTCCCAGAAACCAGCTTGCAAGGGAGTCTGGGAAATATGCTTTCCAGGGTTTTCCCTGCTTGCTTTAAAGATACCAGCACAGAAAGATTGCAAAGAGCTCAGTATTAACTGAAAGTTGTTCAGTTGTTCAAGAACCTCACCAAAGACCACATTCCTTGTTCCTTTCCTTTCTGCTCCACAAGGCCTCTAGAAAATATTGAAAAGTAAGGCTGTGACTTTGAGAACAAAGGTGTGTCAGGACCCAAACCTGACATACACGTGAAAGTTGGGCATTAAATAAAGAAGACCAAAGAAGAATTGATATTATTTGAATTGTGGTGCTGGTGATGAATACTGGAAGTACCCTAGAGTGGCAGAAGAATACCCCTCTATCTCGTGAGAAGTACAGCCAGAATGCTTCTTAGTAAAGGCAAAGATTTTGAGACTTTGTCTCCTGTCCTTGGGGTATATTATCAGGAAAGTTTGGTCTCTAGAAGGATATCAGGTTTGGTAAGTAAAGGGGCAGCAAAAAAAAAAAAAAAAAGAACAAGAAGAAGAAGAAGTGGAAGATCCTCAACACAATGGACTGACACAGGGGCTGCAAAAATGGGCTCAAACATAAGAGCGATTGTGACGATGGTGCAGGACCATACGTTGTTTCCTTCTGTCATATGGAAGGTTGTTAAGAGTCTGAAGTGACTTAATGGCTTCTAACAACAGCATGCCCAGGACTCTATGGCTTTTCCTTTGAGCCTAATGCCTTGAATCCCCAATGGTGGAAAAAGAAAATCTTTGTTCCCATGCCTCCCTTTGAAAGAAGAAGATGCACATCTAGTAGTCTTTTCTTCCTGTATCATCGGCAAGGATTAAAAAACAAACTACTTTAGGCAGTCACTGGCAAGAGTTAAAAAATAATCCCATGACCATTTGATGAGTAGTTGTGTACAGCACCACATTGGGCACTGACACACCAAAGGTCATGAAGATGGGACAGACCATGGCTACATTTCAATTGGGAGTTACATAAGGTTGCCATTAGTAGGAGCCTATCAAGAGCAAATAGCACCAAGCCATCTGAGTGTGAAAAGGTGAATTTATGAAATCTAAACTTATGAAAATATGTAGCAATCTTTGATATTGTTACTCAGTGATCATATGTTCAGAAAGTATAAGTGACCTCACACAGTGTGTAAGGAATCCTGTGGGGGAGGTTTGGCCAGCCAAAGAGGATGTCTTGGAAAAGCAGGACAAGTGGGGATATTCCCCAAGACTATAATTTCACCAGGAGGCAATGGAATCAAAGGGAAGAGAATCAGATTGGCTGGAACGAGGCCAAGAGAGCCTCTGGAAATTCTGAAATGCCTTTCAATGATTTGGTTGCTCACCCTGAGTTCTGGTGTCATTTTGGCCAAATGACTAAGAAGAAATCACAAAGCAAGTCCTTTTATGCCAATAATGAAGCAATGGAAATTGACTTCTTTCCATTCCAGCTGCAGCAGCAGGAGGTGGAATTTCTGCCAACAAAAAGCTCCATCGTGGTTTGGAGTAGACACACTGGTCAAATGGGAGGGCAAGAGGACAGCATGTAGCCTAGAAATGAAATGTCACATTGTCAACCTCATGCCCAAACACCTCCTTGGAGAATGTCTGTGCACATCCCCTTCTAGTTGTCTGGTTAATGAACTCTCCACAAGACGGAGAGGAAGAAATCTCTCTTTTGGTTATAAGAACAGCCCTCATACAGTACATTTTGAAAGTGGTTTTTGGCTGAGCCCCTGTGGCATAGTGTTGAGTGTGGGACTGCAGCCCACTGACTTGGCGGTTCAAATCCAGCAGCAGCTCTCCAGGAGCAAGGCTGGGCCTCACACTCCCACCAGAGGGCAGTGATGATCTCACCCCCCGCCCCCCCCAAAAAAAAGAAAAAAGAAAGTGCTTTTTCTTATATCAGGAGGCTGGTGACTCAGCAATGAAACATTCCATTGCCAGCTGAAAGATCAGTGATAGGAACCCACTAGCCTCTCTTCTGGAGAAAGTTATGGAAGCCTGTTTCTGTAAAGATTTAGACACTTCGCAACCCCATGGAACCATTCTTCTTTATCCTCCCGGGGCCTTATGAGTAGGAATCAACAGGTCTGGTTTGCTTTGGCAGTTCCTCAAAGACACTGACTCAATACCTGCAGTTACCTGGTAAGTTGGTTGTTACTTTTCCCTCTGTTTCCTGAAAACAAATGTAGAGCTATAACTTGGTCAACGGAACACATATAAGAAGTTGTGAAAGTGACCGATGAACCTCTTAAGAGCACAACATTGGATGGAGTTGTGTAAGGCACAGTTCTGGCCACGGGGAAACTGACTTTGCAGCTGGACAAATGAAGAGTACAGAAAAACAACACCATCCAACAGTTTGATAGATGTGCTAAATGAACAGTTCCTAACCAGGGTGCAATGCAGGTGAGAGAAAGAACCTTCGTTATTTACTGGGGTGTCCAAAGACTATGCATTTGTCTCTTTTCAGGGTTGGAGTATATTAAATAATATCTTGGATACTGTTAAGTGGCAATATGCTGGGTTTAGCTAGTTCTTAGACTCTACATGACACCGTAAGGTCATTCTTTGTGGCCTATGCCCAGCACAGCCATTGAGGTACAGGTGCAACTCCTCATTTATATGTCAGTATAAATATTGTGTCCTAAAAAGAAGCCCAGCTGCCTTCAATAACTAAATTTAAGATTTTTTTCAGTGATTTCCATGAGACAGAACTTCAATCCACAAGTAGGAAGTCATCACTAATAATTTAACAAGTTAGAGGAGAAATAAACATAGGTAGGTGACAAATATCACTGAAACACATGGATTTCAGAATCCAGCTTTCCTCATTTGATCTGGCAGCAGCATCTAGACTCACATAGACCACAAAATATGGTATTCTCTACTCATAGAACAAAAGGATCCCTGATGGTATTGTGATTAAAGCACCTGTCCTGCGAAACAAGAGGTCAGTATTTCAAAACCCACCAGCAGCTCTATGGGGGCAAGATGTGCAGTCTTATGCTGTAAAGATTTACAGCACTGGAAACACTATGGGGAAATCCTACTCTGTCCTTTAGGGTCACCAGAAATCAGAACCCACTCTGACCATCTGACCACTGGAAGGAGGTGTTTATCGACTTTTCTCCTCCACCAATATCAGCCTGGAGTTCATCACTGAGAATAAAAGTCTTCCTTTTGTGAAACTGGCACACAGATTATCTCTTCCTTCTGCTGTCAACTTCTAGATCCTTGGTCTTATTTTTGAAACTATCTGTGTACCATTGAATATCACACTGATTGCTTGAGATAATTTTATTCCACTGGCAATCAGATAATGAACAGACATGAGTCCCTCATCATAAGAAAATTTGTTAATAGCCTTGGCATGAACAGGAGAATATTAGTAGTTTCCTGAGCTCAAATTTACCACAAGTATCTCACTCTTTGTGGGGGGATTCTGAGCTTTTCTTTCTGGGAGGGTTGCTCCTTGAAGTGTGGTACCCTTTCCTCCCAAGGGACCGAGACTGCAGCCACTACTCTGTGTTCTGTTCTGAAGCAATTCTGAGCTTAGTCAGCATTGTTGTCAATCCTCCCCCAACTCAACTCTAGAAGGGTCTGTCTCTTTTTCACCAACCTCCTGCTTTAAAAAGCACCAGTTCCTCTTCCAGGGACTGGTCTTTCTGAATAACACATCCAAAGTACTTAGCATGCGTTAGACGCTAAGACTCAGTAAGAGCTTACCTGCAGTTCTAAAGGAGTAGATGAGTAATTAACGAAATTGAAACCGAGAGCTGCCAGGCACAAATATCTTTAGTGCTGTCTACACAGCTACAGATGTATTCCATAGGAGGTCACCCCCTAATCGTGAAGGCTACCTAACTGATGAACCAGGACTAAAGAAAGAAAAAGATCATAGGATGATATACTTCTAAAGTCTTAGTGGTTTCATAAAATCTATGCTGTGCCAGTGTTATATAATGGCACTTCCAGCTCTTTGTAAATATTGTGGATCTGTACTCAAAATCATAAAATTCAGGAATGATGAAAGGTGAAGAAAATGGTTGTGATTGCTTTACATGGTTGAAAAGGTTCACATGAAAAATCACTTGAGCTAAATTTATCCACAGAAGATTCCTTTCAGGAACCTTAGATAAATGAGCAGACATTAGGATTTTGTGATATTTAGATATGTAAACCTTGAGGCATTTTTATTCTAGATATGCTAGAATAGGAGAGTAAGACCAACAGACATCTTGTAATTTATTTCAAAAATTTCTCTTCCAACTATGGTGAAGCAGAAAAATCCCACAACAATTGCTTGAGCCTATAGATTAGCCATTGTTACCTGTCTATATTACTTACTGAGATGACCGGTGTATTTGGTGTATGTCATGCTGGAAGCTAAACTATCACCATTTCAAATACCAGCAGGGGAACGCTGGGTGGATAGGACTTAGCAGAGCTTTCAAACAAAGACAGGCAAGGAAGGAAAGTCTGGTGAACTGTTTAAAAAATTAGTCATTGGAAGCCGAAAACAAGATCTGATTTGCTTATTTGGACTCACCAGCAGGGGGCATAAATTGGTAAAGGAGGATCCTGTACTTGGTGAAATGGACAGCGATTAATGTGGCTGCAATGATGGGCTTGAAGATGCTGGTAATTATGAGGATAACACGGTATTTTGTTCCATTGGATGTGTTTTTCAGGATTTGGAGTTGACGCGGTGTCAACTAAAGGCAGCAATAGAGACGATACTATCCATTGTAACATTGTCATCCTTCAGTATTTAAATATGATTCAAGAGTGAGGGGAAAGTGGGAGCAGGTCTAATGCAGCACCCCCACCCCATCACAGTCCACACTGGGTCAAGGATGACAAAGTTTCTTCTTTCCCAGGGTAAGGTTGGTGGCAGGCAGTGGGCAGTCTTACAGAGAGGCACCAAACAGAGCTGAACAAGAACAAAGAGTAGTGGAATGAGCAACGGGGCAAAAGGGCCCAAGACGGTCAGAATATTCCATGACCCAAATAAAGCCCACTTCTCTTTGCATTTAACCCACTGGTTATGTGCAGACCCACAGCTTTAGGGAATCCACAGGGGCTTCTTAGGTGCCAATGAGTTGGTTCTGACCCATAGTGACCCTAGGCACAACTGAACAAAATCTCGCCTGCTCCTATGCCCTTCTCACCTGTGTCCGTATGCCTTAGCTCATTGTTGCAACCACTGTGTCAGTCCATCTTGTGGAAGACCTGCTTTTTGATGCTGTTCCTCTACGTTGCCAAGAATTATGTCCTTCTCCAGAGGTTGACCTCTCCTGACATCATGTCCAAAGTTGGCGAGACACAGTCTTGCCATCTATGCCTCTAAAGAACACTCTGGCTGTACTTCTTCCAAGACATATTTGTTTGTTCTTTTGGCACTCCATGGGGTTCATAATCTATAGTAATAACCTCTGACTTCAACGTCAGTTGTATCTTCCCTTCATATTGAAGTTATCTGGAATCAGGACTGGAAGTCAGCAAAAAATCATGAGAATAATGCATGTACTTCCATTCAAAACAAGACCATCATGATCTCTTATGCTTAACTGGGACTTTAAATGGATGGAAAAGCTGGAAGAATTTCTGACTCACCCTGAAGTTCTTCAAGATCTTTTTCTCCTCATATTGCCAGGTGCTCACCTTTATAGGTAGGAAAAGTATTTTCTGACCAGCTTGCCCCTCTACTCATATATTGTCTAAATGCAATTTGGGGACCACAATACATGGCAGTGAAATGTGGTTGCAATAAAATAATCACTGAACTTGCTGACTGTGACTTTTTTTTAAGTACCAAATTCATACCAAGCATTGTCTTATACTTGCAAGATGTCAAATAAAATGTAAATGCTGTCTTTTGTAATAAAAGGTGTCAGGAAAGGAAATTTAAGACAGACTGTCAATAAAGATGCTGTGTAAAATGTAAGGCATAGTGACAGGATAATGTCATGCACATGAACACTCTGCATTTGCTGAGTGGTCTAATTTCATCTTCTGATGCATGGTCTTTGCTGCCATGACTGCGGTAAGAACCAATGACACAAGTCCACAATCAATAAGTACCTATTCAATAAATGTGTACAATCACATGTCAGAGACCACACACCTGCAAGCACAACACACACACACATTCAGTGCAAGATCCTATTTAATGGGCCCCAGCAGACAAATAATAACTCTTGAGTTAATTCTATGAAGAGTCAATATATATAGCATGATGAGTGTTCCCCGAGAACTTGTGTACTGAGATGGCCATATTGACTGTTAGGGAAATCACATTGCAACCAACTGTTTCATGATGTCATCAGGCTGATTTCTGTGGTTGACTAAAGTGAATATTGGGTGGGGGGAAGTCCCCATTTAAGCTGCTCATGGCACAATGAGAGTGGCTCATTTTGCTGGTGATTTTGTGATGATTTAGACAGTAGAATTCATAATTCTAGAATCTTTTTGGTGAGAGTTTTCTATCTGATAAGACACTTTGACAGATCACCAGCTCACTAGATTTACAGTCTTCACCAATTACATATCCCTTTCCGTGATCTATCTGCCACCCACAAAGCTGTTAGACTCAATAATCAAAGAGCTACAAAGAAACCTCGAGTATAGGAAATGGCATCACAGTAACCTTGGAAAACAAGCTGTCACCCCCTGGTTAACATATTAAGTTAAGAGAGTGAGGATACTCTATATAATTTAAATTAAAAGTAACTGGCCATGTAAAATGAATGTCTTCCCACTGTCAATTCGAAAGTGGCTTTCTGAAATGTTTATGATGATCAACATGAGTTTAGAAATGATGGAAAGAAGGAGATGGAAAGGAGATGGGTCTTTAGAAGTTAGCTCTCTGAACGACTCATCCTTCCCACTCTCATGTATTATGTCCAGATGATATAATGGTTAAGCTCTTAGTTGCCAGCTAGAATATCGGTAGTTTGAACCCACCTAGGAACTCTGATTGCATAAGGAGAGCAGGCAGCATAGTGGGCTATGCATCGGGCTACCACAGGTTCTGCTGACTGCTTGTTTACAAGGGAGAAAGATAAGGCTTTCTGTTCCTTTAACAACCTACAGTCTTGGAACCCCCAGTCACAGTTCCACTTGGCACTGTAGAATCTCTAGGACTCATCAGCAGTGCGATGGAGTGGCTCCACTGGGAAAAGACTGGGCTCTCTACTCCCATAAAAATTACCACCCAGGCACCCTTATATGGCAGTTCCATTCTCTCACAGGCTTCATTGGGGAAAACTGGAATCAACTCAATGGGACCCAATAATAAAAAACAAATCTATTGAGTGAGATTCCAGAAAATTCTGTTTCATTTTCATGGTTTGAGAAGATTTACCAGTTTATCAACTGCATCTTCCTCACTCAACAAATATTTATGGAGTAACTATTGGGGGCCAGACACTGAGCTAAGTTCTGGAATTAAATACTACGGCACTAGAACTATGTCAGCAGAGATTTGTCTATGGAGGGGTGGGGGTGATTCAGATTATCTCTCAGAGTTTAAAGCAATAGGGAAGAGTTTATTTCCTCTGAAGAGGGAAAATCCATAGCTAGCAAGGGATTACCCCTAAACCAAATTGCTCCAGAGTTTGAGAGTCAGAAATCGTCTAGGGACAATGCTTTGCAGTCAGTTTATTTTGTCAGCATTTAATACACTCAAGTATAATTTTGGATAGAGTGAACTGGGATATACTGAAAAGTGAGCCCATTCTAGAACCCTGGTGGTACGGAGCTGAAGTGCTTCTTCATATGCTTACCTAACTGAACAGTGAGTGGTCCATACCCTGTAGCCACTCTTTAGGAGAAAGCTGAGGACTCAGAGAAGAGGTGCTGTCAAGGCTCCCCTCGGTCCCTATCTCTTCCATGACCCAGTATCCAAACCCCAGTTCTTCCTTTCTCCAACCAACAAGCCCCCATCATCTAGTAAATCATACCACTTGCTCTCCTGAATGAAACCTCAGTTCACAAAAACAGATTGAAGCAACCTTCCCCAGGACCACGCTCTTCCATTCCAGTTCCTGATCGGACTGCTTTTCTATTGGACTTAACATTTGCTGCGACATCTTCAGCTGTTGGTCACCTAGCTAGACCGCATTGCCTGGGATGTGACTTGCTTGGCCAGGGCCTTGGAGACTCATTCCACTTGCATGTTTCCATGGATGGACAGGCGTTCTGGAGGAACAGAGGGGAAAGTACTCAATACTAGCTGAAGGGTCTTCGATTGGAACCCAGCAGCCCCTCCAAGAAAGGAACATCTAACTGCTTCCATGAAGGTTATGATCTGAGCGTGGACGCCCTCAGAGGCTCTGCTACCCTGTCTCACACAGTCGCTGTGAGTTGGAAATAACTTGACACCATGGGTTATACAAACCAAGTGTATTTTCCAAGTCATTTTACAGAGGGTGTTCCATGGGGTTAATTTGTTGCATACATAGCAAATCTGCGTTTGGCATCCAGACTGCTAACACAAACAGAAAACAATGGCTTGGCTTGGAGATGTTGAGTAAGTTCTGTCGTGTCGCCAGGGGAAGTCATGAGATGAAAGATCCATAGATTTAGGAGTGGCCATTTACTCACCCTAAATCCAATCCAAGGAAACCAAGCCAAGCCCCTTTCTGCTTTTTATTTCTTGTGCTGAAGCAATTGATGTGACAGGCAAGACTTGGAGTTGATACACGTGTAAGGGTGGAGGAGAAATTCTCTGAACAAAAAGAAGGGAAAAAAGCCACCCCCCCCCCAAAGAGAGAGAGAGAGAGAGAGAGAGAGAGAGAGGAAAAAAAGGAGAAGAAACATTCAAACAAGTTTTACAATGATGGGAATGAGAAACTCTATGAGCCCTCTAGAAATCCAGGCTCCGAGGAGCAAATCACATCCATATTCAACATTCGGATAAGCACATTCGACCCTCGGGCAGCCTTTAAAGACCCATATGTTTGGTGCAATTGCACTAAACGCAGATAAACTTCCAAGACCCGAGAATATTTCATTTCTTTTATCCCAGGAAGAAGTCTGCTCAACTCTAGCACCTCTTCAGAAACCTCCTCCGGCCAAGAAGGGCCTGGAGTCCCTGCAGTTCACCCATAGCGAATGGGGAACACGTGGATGAAGGTTATTACACTGTAGAAGACAGACTTGCAAATAATAAAAATTGTTTATCCCTAAAGGGGATTCAGCATCTCCTCCATGCAGGGGTCGGGGCGGGAGGGGGGCGGGAAGGGGGGGAGCGGCGACTGATGCTCTGCTCCTTTGCCTGCCCACGAGTAAGCAAACTATGGCTCTCTGACCACGGAGCCTCTCAGGAATCCCACTCAGCTACGTGGGTGCTGTGAGAACCTTACAGTATACGTTACCGCATCCTAAACGAGCTCATGCAGAGACTTCTCTGAACCTAGGGACTTCGAGCAAGTTTCTTTGGAAAAGGGGGAAAAGTCATAATGTGGGGTGATGTGTTTTGCACATCTGTGCCAAGATCCCTCTCCCTCCGACACTCCTCAAACCAAACACACTGCCCTTGCCATAGATACTGACTCATCGCCACCCCGTAGGACAGGGGGACCCTGCTTCTTCTTGGAGTTTCCAGGACTATCATGCTTCCGGAAGCCTGCTGCCACATGCTCCTTTCCAGTGTTGGTTGCTGGAGGTCCAGTCTTTGATAAACAGATGAGCACTTCAACCACCGCACCACTAGGGCTCCTTCACACACACTCATGCACTACACTTAAATAATTTTTTAAAGCCACTGGCCAAGCAAGACTGTGCAATGCTTCTTACCTAAGTGAACTCAAGTTCAAGGAGTCATGGTCAATGTTATCTAAAGAATCCCATTCGGGAACTTGAAAGGAGTCTGAAAGCGGAGAACGCTGTTTCAATTCATTTTTGTGAGCTGTGGTTTTATTTGCACATAAATAAGAGAGTCAGGAGAGTCAGGGGTGTTGAGAACTGTGGTCTCAGCCTGTGGTGATTTACAACAGGACTTGTTAGTTGGAGGAAGGTGAAATCAGAGATTGGACATAGATCGTGGATGAGAAAAGGACCCAGTGGGGCCATGACAGCACCTCTTCTCTCAGGTCTCATGGACTCTAGAATTTTCATTCATGTTAAGTCCAGGCCTGGAGGTGAATGACGTGTCAGCAAAGCTCAGGTCCAGCGACACATGACCACTGATGGTCCAGGTCCTCAAGTCAGTTCTCCATGCCTCACTCTCACATGCACCATATAAAGACACGTGGGTGGATTGCACTGTCCTAATCCCTATGGTTTTCACTGGCTGAGCTTGGGGAGCGGGCCCCCGGGTCTATTTTATTCCTTGCCCATCATTGTCTGGAAACTGTTGAAACCTGTTCAGCCTGACAGCAACACCCAGCCTTCTAGGGATAGACAGACAAACAGACAGACAGACAGACAGACAGACGGGTGATGACTGCACAGGAGGGGCATTGGCTGGGAATCGAGCTCAGCCCTCTGGCTTCTCCTACAGATGGTGAGAAGTCCACTACTGAACCACCTGCCCATTAGAAATCATTGGAAAGGAGAACCTCTCTTCTGTATCGCCCAGGGTACCACCCTCTAATATCAGTATCTTCTGGCTTCCTAGTGCTTCTCCTCAGAGCACAAGGAGGAAGTGACCAGTGTTGGTGTGTAGTGATGGGAATGTTTCCGGTCTCAGCCTCACTTTTCATGACCTAGCCAGCATCCGTGTTATTTCTGCCCCTGGATGAAGAAGTGGGAGCCCTCCCGCTGAACAGTGTCCCTTCCGTGCTCCTGGCCTCACCAGAAGTCTCCTGACTGCTGGCCACAGGATATTGCTCACTATGAGGTATCTATGAATCTCTGAGCAGGAGGGCAGCAAGAAAAGTTTATTCTGTGTTTCTTGGCCTCCGACATTCCTCCTCTGACATAGTTTAGTGTCTTGGGTTTCTTACTCCTCTGGCCCATGTGGTTAACCATGGCTTTATTTTTCTTAATAGCATTTAAGAGAGGCTCATCAGGACCCTTCTCCATCTGATCACTCTCCCACTCAGCCTCTGTAATCTATGAGGACTATCCTGGTGGGGACGAATAGCCTGGCTAGTTGGTAATAGAATAAATGCACAGATTTCACAGGCTGTGAGCTGAGCTTCTCAGGGTCTGGGGACAGCTGGGATAGCCAGAGGAATCTGTGCCCCTTCCTGACCTCCTGAATGCACTAGGCTGGTTGTACTCTTGGTCAAAGGGGAACCAAACCCTCTTCCTTTGTGTGTCCATGTGATGTCTATAGGGTTCAGCAGAAAAATGCTAGAATTTTTGATTCACTTAAAAACAACTGGGAGCTTATACATTGTTAGGAAGGAATACAAAGGAGAAAGAAACATCAAAGTCTCCAGTGTGCTGGTTTTGTTGTTGTTATTGGTGTCATGCTGCATTTTGTCATGCTCTGGTGGCATTTGCTGATCACCTTTCCAGGGCATGGGTGATTTGGCTCTCACAGTGTGTTTGAGAAGTCAAGCTAACAGCAAGCAAATAACCAAGTACAGTGCCCGGGAAACCACTCAGTCCATTTCTAGTCTTTAAAGCTCAAGTTTTCTGAACTGTGGGTTGGCTCAGCAGCACAAAGATTTGGGTTTTATGAGGTTGGCAGAAAACTTTATATGACTATAAAATGGAATGGAATAAGGATTTTTCTTAAATTACCTAGACATTTTATTTGAAGTCAGATTATTTCTAGTTCTAAAGCTGGCCCTATAAATCCAGACCATTACCAGGAGTCTAGGTGCACTGGGGTCAAGGTGGGGCTAATTGCACTACATCCTCCTGGACACTCTTTGAATATCCTAAGTCATGGGCACTTGCTGTCCAGTTGACATAGCCAATATTGGGCTGCTCATGAATCTGATGCTGGTGCCCTCACCAGGCAACCTGCTTCTCTCTGAATTCACTTTTGCTGGGCAGAAGCACCAGGAGACCCCAGAAGCGTTCCTCTAATTAATGCAAAGTTCCTTAGTTCAGAAGGCAGCTCATGAAAACCACTCCTGTGACCCTTCACAAGAGTCCTAGGATGGGAAGGGCAACTGCTTTTCCTCCAGGTGCTGTGTTCTTCTTTGATATTCCAACACTCACTTTGCAAGCGTCTTGGGGACAAAAAGAGCAGCCTTCAAAAGAAACCCAGCCTGGCTCCATCCCACAGTGGCTGATGATAGGTCAAATCATGAGCCTCATTTGCATGCTAGTGGATAATTAATAAAAGCTACAGCAGAAGAATCACAGAGAGTCTGAATACATACAAGAAAAACAATCACTTCATAACTTTCAATAGGAGAACAATACACAAGGCAGACCCACTTCGGTTGAAATAAACCCTCATGTCTACTATTTCAGTGATTGCAGGAGAAGGCCTACTGGTAACTACCATGTTGTTTAGTACTGTGGAGTCAGGCCGTGGCTCATGGAAATGTCATGCCTTCCCCATATAAGAAAGGGTCTAGTCTTGTGTGACCCTAAGGATTGGTTGAGAATCAGGCTGTTTTGACAAGTAAGAGATCTTTGAAAGCTCATGGGAAAATTCCATATCTTTGAGTTCTATTTTTCTATCTGAAGCCTAACATGGACTCTTCACTGACTCACTTTCAGAAGTAGACATTGGCATAACATGAGGAAGATGGAGATGACACATGAAGAATAATCAATGAGCCCTGGTTATGTAGTGGGCTGAAAGTTGAGCTGTTAACCACACTGTCAATCATTTAAATTCACCAGCTACTCCAAAGGAGAAGCTCCCATAGCAACACAGCTGTCCGAAACCTCGAAGGGATGTTCTGCTCACTGCTATAAAGTTGCCACGAGTCCACATTGACTTCATGGTATTTGGGCTTGCCATTAAACTTTCAGCTTCTAAAATATCTAGGAGTTGCTGTACTTAATTATTCCTGGGGAAATCTTGTACCAGTAACTGGTAACACTCAAATGTCCCCATGTGAAGCATCAGGCACCCGCACCTTATGGGGAAAAACCTACATGGTTCAGACAGCCTGAATTCTGTTTGAAGAGCTACGCCAAAACTTGAATCAAGGGTTTTTAATAAATATTCCTTAAATTACAACTTCTCCATATGATGATATTTCATAAATAGATAGCCACTGCATGCCAAAAATTAGAAACAAAAACTAATAGGAAAAACAACACTCTCAGGCCCAATCCCAAACCAAATACACAGAGACCGCCACATGGCCTCGCTCATGATGACCTTCTCAGCTATCAGATAAACTTGGTCAACGCTCTTCTGTAGTAAGCATATGTTTCTTCAATTATAAATAAAAACAGAGTTACAGACTACTTTATGGTCCTTTAACTTTCTTTTCAATTCTTAAGTACCTCTGAGTCAGATGTAAGGCAGGGAGCATTTTATTCATTTAACGTGTGGCACTAGAATTCCTTGAAGGGGATAAGCTGTCCTTGCTGAAGAAAGAATTTTGATAGACTACATAGGAGTGGAAGAGAAGGCTCTGAGGACATGCATCTGTAGAGACCCATGAGAGAGACAAGCGTTTTTGTGTAACAGTCATAGTAAGGGTATCATTAAATAAGAAGAAAAAAAGCGAGCATCAAGAAGATCAAGAAATGTCAGAAGGCAGAGCCAGGGAAGAGGTGGTTTATTCTTATTCATTTATGATAAGAAACCACTGGAAGCCCTGGATTTAGGTAGCGTATATTTGGGATTGTCTTACCATATACTTTCCTTGTGTTCATGATCTATGTGGCAGAGTTAAAGGCTAATGGAAGACTTTCACTTTTGTCAACCTGATCTAGAATAGGGAGTGCTGGAAGGGAATTAGTTTGGGAGGTGATGGAGCTGAGATGTCAGCATCAAAGATGTGCACGAGGATTTGAGGGCACTGGATGCTCCCCAAAGGAGGCCGGGTACTATGGTGAGCCAGCACTGGGTGGTTAACCATGGGATTGATGGTTTAAACTCAACAGCTCTTCCATGGGAGAAAAAGGAGGTTGTTTCGTCCCATCTTGGAAACCCTCCCCAGAGTGGTTATGAGTCTGAATGGACCTGTTAGCAGTGATTTCTGGTTTGGACACTCCCACAGTCATGAACATGTGACTTTTCTTAACATTTGAAGCCTATCTTTACAGTTTATGCACATTTTTCTTTATTACACATTTTGAAATTTGATGAAAAAGTTTGGAAATGGAAGCTCCCGAACCAAAAGTCCCCTGCCCAAAGCCCTCAAACCAAAAGTCCATTTAGTGCATTTCAATTCATAATAACCCTGTAGGACAGAGCAAAACAGTTCCTTCAGTTTGGGAGACTTTAAACCATTAAGGGAGAAGATTGCCTCATCTTTATCCTGCAGAGCTGTTGGTGAGATTGAACCATGGACCTTAGGATTAGCAGCCCAATGCTTAAACCACGGAGACACTGGGGATCATAAAGAATATCTAGGGTAAAGTATTTCAAAATGAGTTCTGCAATTAATCTTTGAAAGGCTCTGCCAAGGAAGAGTGCTGCAGGCTAATGCCTTGTACTGGACCGGGATATTGTTAGTTGCCCTTGAGTTGACTGTACAACAGGATTAAATGTTACTTGATTCTTACTCGTCTTCATCATTGTTGATGTGCTTTAATCCGTTGTTGAGACTCTGTGTACTTCCTTCTCTTGGAGGGTTTTCAATGACTCTCTCTTCTACCAAATAAGATGGCCTTTTCAAGCAAATGGTATTTCCTAATGTCACGTCCAAACACTTGTGTTACCATACTGACTTCTAAGGTCCAAGCTAGTTGTGCTGCTTCTAAAGTTAAATTGTTCAACCTTTGTTCGTTCATGGTCAATTCACTATGAAGCAAAGCATTCCACAGACTGGGAAAGTCCTCCTGGAAATAAATATGCTTGGTTTAGTTTTATGCTGTGCTTTTGTAAACCTATTTGACCATGGCACTTACCTTTAATGTCCTGCAAACACAGTAGGTATATCACTAGCAACTCCAAATGTGGTGTCATTGTGTTAGTTCTGATTCATAGCAATCATAGAATGAAGCACTGCATGGTCCCATGCCTCAATAGTCGTGATATTTGAGTCTGCTGTTGTAGCCATAGTGTGAATTCATCTCCATGGGGGGTCTTCCTCTTTTTTATTAACCCTCTTCTTGATAAAGCAGAGGGTTAATAAAAAAGAAGAAGACCCCCATGGAGATGACTAATCTCCAGGGAAAAGTCTCTTCGGATAAGACATACAAAGCATATGAAACGAAGTCTTCTCATTTTTTCTTCTAAGCATCATTCTAGTTCTTCCTCAGGATTGATTTGTTTGTTCTTTTGGCTATTTATTGTACTTTCAATCTTTAGTGGCAATGTTGTAATTCAAATGCATCAATTCTCCTGCAACCTAGCTTCCGCATGAATATGAAAATACCATGGCTTGGGTCAGGTGCACACGGAGGGCTAAGGTTCAGCTGATCCACACTGTGCAACTCCCTATATTGAATGCTATAAAGAGGGCAATACACACAGACCCAAGTTGCCTTGAGTTTCTGAAGGTAGTGAATGGCAAAGGAAGGAATAAAAAGTAGAAATCCCAATTCTTCACCTGTGTCTGCATTTTTCCTCTCTGTCCAGCCTTATCTCTACAAAACAAAAATCACAGGTCAACTTAGGGTTTTTATGCTCCAAGTGCCAGCTCCATCTCTTACTGGTTTTGTGAACTTCAACGGTTCATTCATCCCTATACCTCTAATTCTTCACCCTCCTATAGTTGTGGTGTGAGTTAGATGAGCTTTCAAGAGATAGAGTATGTGTGAGAGCACACACATCTCTGTTATATGGTGTCTAGCGTTAGTGTTTGTTTGCTTCATGTAAATATTGTCTTCTCTGCAAATGACACTCGTGACTGCTTTAGATACTTGATGTATCACCCTTTACCCCATGATATCTAGCCAAGTGATAGATGTATGACCTCCAAACTCAAAACCAAACCCACGGCCTGAAGTTGATTTCAACGCCTACTGGCTCTGTAGGGTTTTATTGGCTGCAAATCTTCCTGGTGACTGGTGAACTTGTAGTAGTTGAACAGTTACCATAAAGACAACCAAGACTCTTCAGATACTTTGTAGCTATAGATATCATTGAAACCTACTCAGAATAACAATGTGAGTATGTTCAATGGCATCTACTTTATTCCGATTCTCCTGAACAGCGGCTGGTGAGTTTGAACCTTGGACCCTGAGGGTAACAGTTCCACGCTTCCTAGACTTCTTGAAGAGTATATAACCTAAGAAAAAAGTTGAAGAGACTAACAGAGACATTTGTCCTACAAAATAAAATGTATTTACACCTAACTATTAAAAGGCATACTATAATAAAGAAAAATCAAACATATTCAAACAGCAGAATACAAATATAACATATATTCAAATCAGTAAAAGGAAGAATGCATTATGCAAAAATGAGCTGTAGATCAATTGTTAAATGATATAAAATAAATAAGTCATTTTATTGTTTTTTTTGTTTTGTTTTGGGGGCATCACTGCCCTCTGGTGGTGGGAGAAGGCCCAGTCTTGCTGCTGGATTTGAACTTCCAACCCAGTGGGCCGCAGTCCCGCACACAACCACTATGCCACCAGGGCTCAGCCCTAAAAATCATTTTAGTACCGTAATATTTTAAAATCAACTTCAAATGCTGCATCAGTGTTTCAAACCCACTAGTTGTTCTATGGGAGAAAGATAAGACCATCTGTTCTTGCAAAGCTTTTGATCTTTGGAAATTCTATATCACGTCACTTTGAATTGAAATCAACTTGATGGCATTGGGATAGACACAATAAAAGTAGTGAGTGACTAATTTTATATTTTAAGTTCAGGGAAGATCTTACTAACAATAGTACCAAAGAAAGAATCCATGGGGAAAAATATAGATTGTACATTATCAAGCCAAAATTTTTATACATCAAATATACCATAAACAAAATTGAAAGGAAAATAAAAAGTTTTGAAATATATGTGAATTATATATGACAAGTTAATATCTTTAATTTTTCTAAGTGCTTTTATGAATCACTGTGACAACTTAAAGAGCAGAATACAATTATGGACAAGGAAATGAGCAATTGATTCACAAAAGAATACAAATGGCCTTCATAAGTAATAAACTAAATTAAAACCCAAACAAGAGTATAATCCCATTTTACATCTATCTAATTTGTAAAAGTAAAATGAAAGATAATAATAATTCGAGTGTTGGCAATCGTGCAAAGAACTTGCATTTTCATTTCTGTATACCCGTGCTGTGTGTAAGACTGCAAATTGTCTTAGTCTTTAAAGAAAGCCATTGTAAAATCTGTTTAAAAGCTTCTGAAAAGTGCATACTTTTAGTTCAACAATTCTGCTTCTAGAAAATTTTAACCAGAAAACAATCACCATAGTCACAACAATAAAACTAAAGATGTCTTCTCAAGCATTACTTATATTAAAAAAACCACATACCAGAAAACAGCTAAATGACCCACAATGTATGGTGGGTTATGACTATTATTAAGACAATTTCATTCAGTGACAATGAACATTTTAATAGACTAACAGTTATATGCATATTTATTAAACACATTAAATTTTATATAAAAAGTCAATTACAAAATCTACTCACTAAAGTATTCTTTTTCTTCTTTAAGCTTATTTTCTATCTATTGAAAAAGCCTAGATATAATTCACATACCATGTCAATACACTCATTTAAAGTATACAGTCTGACCATTTTAGTACATTTTTCAAGTTGTGCAAACACCCTGACATTCATTGTTGGAACATTTTCAATATCCCCTCAAAGAAACCCATCCTCAATAATAGTCAAGCCTATGTCCTCCTAACCACCCTGTCATTGCTAAGTGCCATCTAGTGGGTTCTGCCCCATAGCAGGTGCTGTACACAACAGAATAAAGCAGCCTATGCTCCTGCCAAACCACATACTTGTCCCTGTGTCCGAGCCCATTGTTACAGCCACTGTGTCCATCCCTCTCGCTGAGGATCCTTCTTCTTTTTCACTCTTCCTCCACTTAACTGAGCATGATCTCTTTCTTCATGGACTAACCAGCCTTTCTTAACAGTATATCCAAAGTATGTAATATGAAATCTTGCCATCCTTGCCCTTAAAAAGCACTCTGGTCATACTTCTTTCAAGATGGATCTGTTTGTCCTTTGAGCAGTCTATGGAACTTCCAATATTTTCTCCAGCACCACAATTCAAGTGTGTCCATTCTTCTTTGGTCATCCTTTTCCCTTCAACTTTTACATGTATATAAGTCCATGGAAAATACCATAGCTTGAGTCAGGCAAACCTTAGTACTCAAAGTAACATCTTTGCTTTTAAATACACTCTAGAGACCCTGCACAGTAGATTTACTTAATGCTGTAGGCAATCACTAATCTACTTAGTGTCTCTATGCATTTTTCTATCTTGTTCACTTAGTATGTGCAGTCATTTATAACTGGTTATTTGAACTTACCATAATGTTTTCAAATACTTTCTGTGTTGTCGCATATATCATTATTTCATTCTTTTGTTTGTCCTTGGTGACACTGTCTGGTAAGCCTTCGATTGCTAACCTCAAGATTGGTAGCTGAAATCCATCAATTGCTCTGAGGGGTAAAGATGAAGCCGTCTGCTCCTGTAGAGATTTACATGGCTTTTGCGACCCTGAAAAGAGATGCTATGAGTCAGAATGGACTTGAAGGCAGTAGTTTCATTTTGTCTTTCATTTGATTTAATGGATATACACATTTTATTCACCCTTTCTTCAGTTGATAAACATCTGGATTATTTTCATTTGGGGCTGTTTTGAACAATGATGTATGAACATTCATGTACAAGTTTTTGTGTGGACCTAGGTTTTCACTTCTAGAAGTAGACTTGCTTGATCATATGGTAATTCTATTTTTAACATTTGGAGAAAGTGCCAGACCATTTTCCAAAGCAGCTGCACCATTTCATGTTCCCAACAGCAATGTTACAAGGTTCCAATTTTTCCCCATTCTTGCCAGCACTTGTTTTTTCAGTCTCTTTGTTTTTTTTTTCCGGTTTCAATTATGTCCATTCTAGTGTGTGAAGTGGTATTTCATTGTGGTTTTGATTTTCCTGTCCCTAATGACTAATGATGAGGATCTTTTCCTGTGCTTAGTGGCCATTTGTATATATTCTCTGGGAAATTATCTATTCACAACATGTGCCCATTTTTCAATTGGGTTATTTATCATCTTTTTATTGTGTTCTAAGAGATCTTTATATATTCTGGACATGAGTCCCTTATTTGATATAAGATCTACAAAAATTTTCTCTCCCTTTGTGGATTGTCTTTTAATTTCTTTGTCGATGTTCATGGAAGCACAGACATTGTTAATTTTGATGAGGTCCAATGAATCTATGTTTCTTTTGTCTTTTGCTTTTGGTTTCTCCCCAAGAAGTTTGTGTCTTGTCCAATGTTATCCATTTACTAGTAAGTTTTCTTCAAGAGCATAATATCTCTAGGTCTTACATTTAGGTTGGTGATTCATTCTGAATTAGTTTTTGGTATAGTGTAAGGGATCCAACTTCACTGTTTTTCATTTAGTTGTTGACAAGACTTTCCCCCCAAATAAATTGTCTTGTCACCTTTTTTGAAATAAAATGACTAGAAATATTATTATCTCATTGTTTCAATCTGGATGTCTTCATTTATTTTTCATGCCTACTACTGTGACTAGACACTTCAATACAATGCCCACCAGTAGAGTGTCAACAAGACACCAACAACATAAGTGTTTTCTTCCCGAGCTCAAGGAGAAAGCTTTTAGCTTTCCATTAAGTATGATATTGACTGTGGCTTTTTCACAACCAATGAGTTTTCTAGTAGATTCTAACTCATGATGATTCATGTGAATCAGAGTAGGATTTTACTCCAAAGGATTTTAAAAGGCTGAGTTCTTTGAAATAAGATTTCAAGCCTATTCCAAGTCATCTCTGGGTGTATTTGAACCTCCACCCATTTTAAGTACTGTTTGTACCATTTGTTCTTTATGAGACTGAAGAAGTTACAGTATATTTCATTTTATAAAAAGACTATTTAAACAATAGATGCACACATAAAAATGTTTGATTAATTGAATTAAATGTCATGGACTTATACTGAAAGAAGATGTGAGTATGACATCACCCGTAATCTCAGGGGAAAAGTAATAAACAAATCAATGCATTCAGATTCTTTTAAGATAGTTAGTAGAAAGCATTCTGCTCTTTGTTTTACCCAACCTTATTTGTTTCCTTTCTAATCAGTCCTGTGATCTACTTTATTCTTGGGTTACATTGATCTTCATTCTGTAATGGATTGGATGCTATAATCTCTCTTGATAATGATGGTTCCAATGCTAACACCTAGCTATTTCATTCACATTTATTACCAAAACTTGACATGTTCTAGGTGAAGATCCAGGGCAGTTTGTATAGAAAGGAGAAGTAGTAACCACTAATGAAGTGTAGACATTTTAGACAAGGAAAGCTTGATCAACTAAAAACCTTGAGGAGATTGTCTTCCAGCAATTTTGTACCACTTTCAACAATTCAAAACCCAAACCAACCCTCTTGACATTGAATTGATTCTGACTCATTAGTGATCCTGTACGGCAGCTCTAAATGGCCCCATCAGATTTCAAGCCTTTATAGAAGCAGACTTACTATACATCTTTTTTTTTAACAAGGCAACTGATAAGTTTGAACTTCTAATGTTTGGATTAATAGTCAAACACTCTATTGTGCCCTCAGCTCTTTTTCTACCCCATAAGGGATACCAATCAAGATGCCCTGTTGATACACCTTAGTTTTCTGCCCTAGACACTTGCATGGAATTATTTAATAAGAACCCAGTGACATGAAAAGCAATGTTATCCAAATTCCAATTCAAAATGCATCCTTAAATCCATCAAGCTATTAATATGCAGCTAGCATGATGAGCAAGCTTCAGTATTAAATATCATGATTTGTATTCATTCTAAGGTCAGTGGTACCAATCTCTCAATAAATCAAGCCAGATTTAATATATATATGTATATATATATATATATATATATATATATATCTCAAAGAGCATGATTAATAGTAAGAAGCTATTATCAGCCAATATGGGGCCTAAGTTTGGATTTGAGGCAAAGAAAATCCAATGGAGAAAAAATTATTATGGATAAGAAAGCCAACTATAATGGCACACCCTATTGTCTTATTTCAAACTTGAATATACGAGTTCCATTTGAAGGAGAGGAACCAGAGATGCCAGTGTCTCCTGATGGAGTGGGAAAGCACCAGATCGCCAAGTCTTCACTGAAACTCTGTTCAAAGACAGAGTGGAGAGCCAGTAGGAACTGTTCTTTATGAGTTGGTGGTGGAGGTTTGAAAGAAGTGAGGGCACAGGGTTTTGGTGTGTGTTGTTAGCACCCAGTTGAAGCAATATTTGTGACTTTCTAAAGAAGTACTCAAAACATGCCTGAAGATAACTTCATTGCACCAAGGGACAAGGAATGAACTCAGGCAAGCCCCAGATTGCCGATGATCCTCAACACACGAACTTTGCATAATCATGCAAAATATAAAAATCTTCTTTTATACTTTTTTTTTCCCTGAAAACCAGAAAGAGGAGGTCATTCAAAGGATCTTGGAAACAACAGTCACATCTTTGACTGTGACCATTTTTAAGCCACGAACCTGCGATCATCAAGTTGTTCTGACCTGGTGGAAGATATTTACGAGGGTAAGATAGTGGTGGAAACAATTAGCTGTATGAAGAGACATGTTAACTTTGAACCATACATTTCAGTATGTTCTGAATCCAAGGGTCTGCTTAACAGTGTGAACACTGTGGAAAGGCAGAAAAACAAAACAAAAAAGTCACTGCCAGTGAGTAGCTTCTGACTTGGTAACTCCATATATAAAGTGACCAGATGTCCTGCTTTTTAACAATTTAATAATGCCCTGCAGTGTTTTTAAATTAAAATAAATATGTTACAATACTATTTTTTGCAGTCTATGAAAATTTTTGTTGCTCCATATAGACCAAAGTTTTAATCAAGAATATCCACCTACCCCTCTGCCCTTGCCCGGTCAATGGTGTCCCACTTAAAATCTGGTCACTTTATCCAGATAGCCTTTCTACAACTGTAAATATTTGTAGGAATTGACAGTCTCCTTTTTCTCCCAATAGCACCTGATGGATTTGTACTTCTGGCTTTGTGGTTAGTGATCCACCATGGAATCCACATTCCCCACAAGCGTTACGAGAAAGCCAGATAGATTATATACCAGTGTGTTCACTTGGTGGGGGCAGATGTTGGTCATTATGTTCTAAAAACTGCATATATAAATGTACACTTTTATTTAGAATTTCCATTGAACTTGTTGGATAGTATATTATTGCATCACAGGAAGAGTTTTAAGTAAATAATTTTATTTATGCAGTTTTTTCTTGGCTGTTAAAGGGAAGACCTCTATCCCTGATATTTATATGTGGGCATTCTAAATCCTGTAAAATCTATGGAAATGGGGTTTTCATTGTAATTACATCACATTCCAGAAAGGTGGATTATTGTATCAACATAGCTGAGAACCTGATTTGAATTCATAACTTCTAGAACTGTGAGAATATAGAATTATTTTTCCTGTAACGCCACTCAATTGCAGCATTTGTGTGATGGCAACACAGAACCACTGGTAGCCATTGTTCCTCTAAGCTAGACCATGTGGATGGCTACCTATTTATCTCAAGCTGAAGCACACCTTTCCAGTTCCAACTTAATTGATCTAGAAGCCCTGGATCTGTGTTTTTCTGCTCCATCTCAGTAAATATTCAAGTTACCAGGTGCCTGGTTCCAAAAACAGTTGCCCTTCTCTCACAGAAAACATTCATTATTGATTGAGCACTGATAGTCCTATTATCTTTGAGTTATCAGCTCAGCAATACAGATCTATATGGAGATGCAGCACCAAGTTATAGATTGAGGATCGTTGAAGAGTTGTTATTTTTAAGGATACATTGCTCACAAGGTGTTAGTGAATTTTCATCTTCATGACTATTATTTCACTTCTACTTAATTAAAGCCATCAGTTTGAAATGATAAACTTCTTCCCCTGGTAAAGAATTCCTACCTTGTCTCAGTCTGCTTAGGGAATACAGATCAAACCATTCAAAACAGAACTTCAATATTATACAAACACATTTAAATTTTTTGGGGAAAAAACCTAGTATTGAGTTACAAAAGCACAGCACAGAGATGAATGGAATCTAATTTCTGAAGGGCAGAAATGTTCACTGAAAAAGCAAGAGGAAAGCTCCAAGACTATTCAAGACAAATTACACAGGGATGCTGAAATAGTTCTCAAATTCAAGTCCTAGTGCTGCCGGTATTTTGTAAAATAGTTTCTCTAAAATGCATTACCAGTTCCTTGAACTGTTTGTTTTTCAGTAGCTTTGGGTTGATGAGAGGCTTAGCAGAACTTCAGAAGGAAAAGGACTCCTCTGGTTCATAGATTAAACATCAACGTGAGTATCAAGGCAAGAAGGACGCAGGCATCTCTAGCCTAGACTTCTTTGTACTCACTCAGTCAGCAACAAAGACTGTGATACATATTGCCAAGAGCATAAAACAACACAGAACCCAAACACACTACCTTCATCGGGTATGTGGAACTGCCCCTGTGGATTTCCAAGATCCTAACTGTTGACAAGAGGAGAAGGTCTCATCTTGCTCCAAAGAGGAGCTGGTGGATTTCAACCACGGAGCTCAATGTTCGCAGCCCAGTGTGTAACCACTCTGCCCCCAGGACTCCGTTGTTAAGAGAGGGAAGAAATGAAATATTTCGCCTTCTATTTAAGGATGGCTACCTTGGGAGATCCATTTTTCTGGGCCCCCTTTATATCTTGGGAATCGAGCAAAATTCAGCTGAGGTGTTTTTCTATATCCAGCTTAAAGAAAATGTTCGTTTTCTATAAGTCAGTCTAGCCTCAAGAAAGTACTATGAAGAAAGACTCCATCAGGCTTTTAAGACTGAGCCTTCAGAAGATCACCAAGTCTGACTGCTAAGGTATCTTTAGGTTTCTTTGAAACACCAACTTTTCCCCAAGGCATGCTTACCCATGTGTGCCAATCATGTTGTTGTCAACTTCTACAAAGTTCCAACTCACAGGACCTTTTTGTACAGTCAGTCCCTGGGTTACAAATGCTCAACTTACACACAGCCTATAATCACGAAGCATTCCCCATAAAGACTATCCTGTTAAAAATCCAAGGCACATGTCATGGATTTATCATGCAAATGGCACTACTTTTCAGTGTGCTTCAAAACATTAATATTATTACTATATCATTGTGCTAAAGTTTTTAGTGTATCTGAAAATCTTCTTCAATGTGTTTATTCATAGAAAAGTATAAAAACAGAACAAAATAAGACCAGTGCCATGAGTTGATTCTGAATTATGGCAGGTTTATGGGACAGGGTAGAACCTACCCTGTGAGTTTCCAAGACCATAACTTAAAAAAAATATTTTATTGGGGGCTCATGCAACTCTTATCACAATCCATATATCCATCCATCCATCCATCCATCCATCCATCATATCAAGTATCTTTGTACATTTGTTGCCATCATCATTCTCAAAACATTTTCTTTCTACTTGAGCCCTTGGAATGAACTCCTTATTCTTCCCCTCCTTCCCCACCTCTCCCTAACGAACCCTTGATAATTTATAGATTACTATTATACTGTCATGTCTCACAGGACGCAATGTCTCCCTTCAACCACTTCCACTGTTGTCCTCTGTAGGATTATGAATCGGTGAGGGATGTCATGTCTCATAGTTGGTCTGGCTATATAAGACTGTAACTTTTTATGAGATTAGAAATTCTCTCATTTCCCCCACACAGCAGCTGGTGGTTTGGGATTTCTGACTTTTTAGTTAGCAGCCCAAAGAGTAAGCACTAAGCCACCAGGCCTCCTTATGGAAATGTATACTAAGACAACATTTGATGAACTGACCCTAATATACAAATGACTACTAGCTATTTCCAACCTGTCTATAAATTTGATTTAAAAGCAGATTTAGCAACTGAACTAATTCATCATCCCAAAATTGCCTGTATAATGACATAAAGAAATATTTTGGGGTCCTGCACCACCTACACAACTATTGCTATATTTCAGTGTATTGCAACCTTCAATCTAGGGGGCTCATTTACTACCATTCTACTAGACAATATTCTGTTGGATTTTCACTAGTTAATTTTTAAAAGTAGTCACGCTATGCCTCCTAGTGGGTCTTAATCTGGATGCTCAACTGAAACCTATGCACCATGAATGACCCTGCTGGTACTGAAATACTGTTAGCATAGCTTCCAGTACCAAAGCAACAAAAAAGAATGGCAAATACCAGGATCACTTTGGCCAATCATTGTCTTCCTTGAACTATGCCCCAGAAAAACTATGAGTTGTTTTATGGACACTCCACTATTTCAGGAGGTAACATATAAGCAAAACCTGTGCTGCTGAAGAACAAAGTTCAAACTTCACTGAATGCATTAGCCAAAAACAAGGCTCGAGAAATTAGTGGAATATCCATGGAAATGATTCAGAAAGCTGAAGAAACACTGGAAGCACTCCTTCATTTACGTCCAGAAACTTAGAAAAGTGAAAGAGCTATGTATATGTTCAATCCAAAGAAAACTGACCCAAAAGACTGCTCAAACTATAGAACAAGATTGCTTATATCACATACATGTTAAATTTTGCTTATGATCATCCAACAATGGCTGCAGTAGTACATTGAGTCCAGGGGGCTACTAGTTCAGGCCAGATTCAGAAGAGGACATGGAATAAAGGATATAATTGTGGGTGTCACACAGACCTTGGCAGAAATCAGAGAATACCAGGAAGATATTTACTAGTGTTTCATTGATTATGCAGAAACATTTGGTTGTATGATCCATCATAAATGGGGGATAGCCATGAGAAGAAAGGCAATTCCAAAATCCTTTATTGTGCTCCTTCAGAACTTGTACGTGGATCAAGATTCAGCTAGGCAAAAATACTGCATGGTTTAAAATCAGGAAAGATGTGCATCAAAGTTATATCCTCTCACCACGCTTGTTCAATTTATATGCTGAGCAAATCATCAGAGAAGCTGGAGGAAGAAGAGTGCAGCATCAGTTTTGGAGGAAGGCTTATTGGCAACCAGAGACATGGAGGTGACAAAACTTTATTTGCTGAAAGTAAGAAGAGATTGAAGCACTTGTCGATGAAGATCAGGATTGCAGCCTTCAGTGGGGATTACAGCTCTGTGTAAGGAAGACGAAAATCCTCTCAACTGGACCAACAGCATCATGATAAATGGAGAAAAGGTTGAAGTTGTCAAGGATTCCATCTTACTTGAGGCAGCAAGTAATGCTTGTGGATGCAGCAGTCAAGTGATAAAAAGACTTACTGCATTAGGTATGGTAAATCTGCTGCACGAGAATGCTTCAGAATACTGAGGAGAAAGGGCATTACTTTGAAGACTAAGTTGCACCGGACCCAAGCATTGGTATTTTCAGTGACCGCATATGTATGTAAAAGTTGGACACTGAATAAGGAAAACTGGTGAAGAACAGATGCATTTGAATTGTGAAGCTGAAGAAGAATATTACAAGTACCACGGACTACTACAAGGACAAACCAGAATACTCCTTTGGGTCAAGGATAGAAAACCTTTGTCTTACATATTTTGGACATACTATCCAGAGAGACCAGCCTCTAGAGAAGGACATTATGTTTAGCAAAGTGGAGAGGTTGCAAAAAAGCAGAAGGCTCTGATGAGATAGATTAACAAGGTGACTGCCTCAATGGGCTCAGGGATACAATCAATTGTGAGGATGGTGGAAGAGAGGGTAGGCTTTTTTTCTGCCTTCTATAAGATAGTTAATGGGTCAGAGCACTAGATAGCACCTAATAACAACAAAGACAGCCTCAGTGGGTTTGGTTCCTGCCTGTCCTCAAAGTGGAAGAATTTCCCTATATAAAGAGAACACCTAGGATTTTATGAGAACCATTTTTGTACAACACAGACTCTGCGTGAGAGTCCACTTCCTTGTATTATGCTCAAGCGAAGACCCTCCAATTAATTCCAATGCTCAGGAAAATGTGTGCTCATGTCTGTAACCTGGAGGGAAAAGGATCCTTTGGCAGCAAATAAAGAGAAGCCTTCAGAAGTGACATGTGCTAAGTGACTTTTAAGGTCAATTTCACTCCATGTGAGTTTTGACTTGACAACCCTTAATCTCTTGAAACAGTTCCCCACACCCAACTGCCATGTCCAATACCATTTAGAGTTAATATTTCCAAAAGGGCAAAGAAATCAGGAGTTACAGAAATCTCGATAATGAACCTAAGCTCAATCTCAACGACTCATCTGACCTGGTATACCACCATGTCACCATGAAAAACGTGTGCTATACCATCCAACAGCCATTGTTCCAGGTCAGGAGGGGCTTACAATCTCCTTTTCTTTCATATAACTTCATATCTTTTCCTCCAAAGACTTTCCCCCTGTTTAACTACCCTTTAACCACTGATAATACTTTCCAGCCTGTCTCAGTTACTGATGGCTGTGGAATCAACTTCGTGGCAAATGGTTTGGCATATAAGGAGGAGAAACGGAAGGGTGGGAGAACGCTAGCTTTGTGGCTTTATGGTTTTCGGATTCTGGAAACAATCTCTTGTTTCTTTCTTGGAGCAAGGCCCTGGGCCTGAGATAATGAAAGCTGCTCATTCGGGCTTCATTTGAATTAAGAGTAAACAAAATTATTCTTTAATCTCTGCAGTGAACTGAACCATTTCAAACCCAAATTGACTGCAACTTTTAAGAGGGGACAAATGAAACAAGAGACTCTGAGAAGCAAAGACTAGGGGTCAGCTAATGTAGATCCCTGAGGATGCAGTCTATGAGACTTCTGGGTGGCAAAGGGGCTTGTCCTGAAAATCTCTGCTTGCCATATCAAAATCTCTACACAACTGGTGCATACTAATGCAATGAGAGGCACCCTTTCCTAGTGGACCTAACAGAGGCAAAGGAGGACAGGAGGAGCTGACCTGGTTTTGGAATGGGACTGGACTGTGAGTAGTAGGGTGACACCCTGGGTAGCCTGCTCAGTGTATTTCCATGGCCTTCTCCCTTGTAAGTCATTTAAGTTATCTTGGGTTAATTCATATCATGAACCACGTTAGAACAAGTTTTCAAATTGTTGTTTCTTCTAGACCTATTTTAAAATCTTACTAGCTACCATCTTAATAACTTTCTCATTGTTAATGTTACTTAATCTCCCCAAATGATGGCACATAGAACATAGCAAAACACTGCACTCTCCTAAATACTTCCATGTTTTTGATATAACTCGGGCCATTTAAAGATTATTTTATAGTGCCTTCTATTCTGGCAAGGTGGGACTGGAAGGTCCCACAGGATCAGACAATGTTTTGCGCAGGATCAGACAATGTTCTGTTGCAATCCGTATGATTTTCGCTGCCTGATTTTTGAAACTACATCACTAGGCTTCTCTACCTAGTACATCCTACTCTGGATGTTTCACTGAAGCCTGCCTACCCTGGTAGTCTGTCTTTTTTTTTTTTTTTTAACAATAACCTGATAAACTTTTAGCACAACATCCAGCTTCGTGTGACAATTTGGCAAGTAAACAATGCATTTAAGGAGCTCATCCCTCTTCCCTCTTATTTTTAAGATCAATACCAAGATTATATATCCCAGAGTGTACTGTGATGGTTAATTTAAAGTACATTTGTAAAGTTATGTACCAACACCCTGGAAATCTTGGTTCATCCCCATTTTAATATTTAACACTTTAATTCAGAAGACATCAAAATCACCCCTAATGCCTCACCTCCCACCACAAGTTCCACAATTCTTTGAAACATAAATTTGAAAACTGAACAGTCTCTAAACAGTAGAGTTTTGTTCTTTGTAGAAAAAAAAATGACTCAAAGAAATCTAAATGAGCTGGCAGAGAATGAAGCAGTGAAGCCAATGGAAACATGGACTCCAGGTGACTGGATTAATTTTGCCACACATGAAATCAAGTCAATAAAAGAACCACCAGTCTAGCAATTTGGTCAATAAGTGAATACTCAAATGAGGGAATATCATCAATAGATCCAAGCATCTTATAGTCAACAGTGTTCTCTTTTATCCCTAAAATTTGAGGGAGAAATAAAGATATTTCCAGACAAGGAAAAACAAAGAGTTTTTGAAAACATTAACAAAATATTACAAAAATATTACAAAAATATTAACCACATCCCTAAGGAAAGAGAATCAGCATCAGCAGACAAACCTGAGAGCCTCACAAAGTGCACCTCCCCCCAATAAAGCAATACAATGAAAGCAGCACTCAAGACATCACATAAATAAAGGAGGAACTGCGGCATCAATAAAATAAAAGACATGGGGTGGGACAGAAAGAACCCAAACAAAACACAACAAAATGTCAGCAACAGACCCATATAGGATTATGTCAATAATGACACTGAATGTCAATGGATTAAATTCACCAATCAAAAGACAGAAAGTAGCAGAGTAGGTAGAAAACATATACATATATGTATATCTACACACACACGCATATATAGATATATGTTTTGGGTTTGAACCCACATATAGGGGCTGAGCCCTGGTGGTGTAGTGGTTGTGTGCGGAACTGTGGCCCACTGGGTTGGTGGTTCAAGTCCAGCAGCAGCTCTCCAGGAGCAATACTGGGCCTCCTACTCCCACCAGAGGCCAGTGATTCCACCCCCCCAAAAAGACCCATCTATATGCCACCTATAATAGAAATATCTTAAAGTCAAAGACAAAAAAAGCAAACAATAAAATGACAAAAAAATAAAAGGAGAAAGAAAAATCTACCAAGTCAATGGCAACCATAAAACTTCAGGAGTGGCAATATTAATCTCTAATAAAATAGACTGCAAGGTAAATAACATGATGAGACATGGATGGGCACTATGTAACTATAAACAGAACAATATGCCATGAACATATAACATTAATAAGCATATACAAAACCCAATGCTGACGCTAGAAATACATCAACCAAATGGACATAGAGTTGAAAGATAAATAATAGCAAGACTTAAATATGCTACTTTCAAAGAAAAACAAATTATCAGGAAAGGAACGTAAAGAATCAGGAAAGCTAGATAATGCCATCAAACAGCTCGACCACCTACATATACACAAAGCACTCCACTAAAAAACAGTTCACATACATTCTTCTCCAGTGCACACAGTATATATTCTAGCTAGAATAAATCACAAGATGGGCCACCAATGAAGCCTCAACAGATTAAAAGCCATTGAGATCCTACAATCCATTTTCGCAGATAATAATGCTATAAAACTGAAAATCAACAATGGAAAGAATAGCAACTTAAAGACAAACACATGTAAATGGAACAACATACTACTCAAAAACCACTGAACAACAGACCAAATAAGGGATGAAATTAAGAAACGATCCAAAACAAATGATAACAATAACACATTATACCAAAACCTCTGGGACATAGCAAAAATAGCCATCATATGACAATGTTTAGCAGTCAATGCACAGATGAAGAAAGAAGAGATGCCAATATCAATCCTATATCATAATACCTCTGAAAACTAGAACAAGGGCAACAACATAAATCCTCCAGTAACAGGGGAAAATAAATCCTAAAGATCAAAAGTGAAATAAAGGAAATTGAAAATGGAAAAGCAAGGGAAAAAGTCAACAAGACAAGATATTGGTTGTTGGACAGGATTAACAAAATTGACATTTGCAGGGTCCCCACATGCACTGTTTCCAGTGAATTCCTTCTAAACACTCTCCAGGAATGTGACTAGCCTTGTAATTGACAGAGCCTTATACAGTTGATTATGGTGAATACCTCCAGCCAAACTAAACTTTCTGACATTGAATCGGAGGCCCTTCTTTCTTCTCTGGTGTAGCTGGTGGTTTTAAACAGCTGACCTTGCAGATAGATAGCAGCTTAATGAATTATTACCACACCACCAGGACTTCTACAGCAGACGTAGTTAGGTTCAAATGTAAAATATTATCATTTGATTTTGACCTTTGAAAAATTATTTCAATTTTTAATTTTTTCTGTTTTCTTTCAATTGTGGTTTTTTTATGTTGTGTCCAAACTTTGATGTCGCTTGCTTATTTGTGCATTGTGTAATTATATATATATATGAAATCCAGGCTATGTAAATTTATAGACAATGACTGGATTAATAATTACCCAGAGGCATGGCAGAAGAAAATAGAGGGATATGGTGAATTAACAACAGTGAGTTCAGGAAGAAAATGTACTGAAATTGATTGTGGTGGTGATTGTGCAGCTCTTCCTAGTATAATTGAGCAATTAAATTTATGGTATGTGAAGTACATGCCAATAAGACTATTTTAAAAAAGAATTTCAATCGAGGGCATTTGTGGACATCTTTCCATTGTTCTTTCTGTAACTTATCCCAATTCTGTTGGTTTTGACGTAGATTTCTTATGGCGCTCTTGTTCTGTAGTGGGCTGAGCCTTGGAGCCCAATGAACATCAATGGTTCAAGCTCAACAGCTACCCCATGGGAGAAAGATGAAGCGGTCTGATCGCATAAAGATTTACAGCATTGAAAACCTTATAGACAATTTCTACTCTGCCCTATAGTTCAACTCTGCTAAGATTTATAATTAATTGATCAGATGGCAGTGGGTTTAAATTTTTTAGTTTTGAAATTGGGTGATTGAGAATGGTAAAATCATACTAGCTCTTTGTAAGCCAAAATGAGAAGCAAATCAAAGGACATAAACATTGACAGTTCCCCCATCTTAAGCCAGTATATGCCTTAGCGATATAGCATCATAATCTATTTGTGCGTACCCTACTTCCATCTACCTTTTCATTTAAAGGTCACTTTAAAGGTCACTTTTCCAAACCCTTGCATGAAGTTCTATCTTCTTCACATAACAAAAGTGAATATTTCCTCTTGAAATGTACCCTAGTATGCGTATCCAATCAATGGCCTTTCCCTGCTCTTTTTTGACCAGTTTCTGCTGAATTTCTTGGGTTTCTTTGTCAGAAGAAGATTTGGAAATATCTGCAAAGGATACATCATAGGTCCTTGAGAAAGAAACGGCCACAGGGACACATGCAACCACTTAGAGAGGCAGAAAGTCTCAGTGGGCACTGTGACACTAGGCAAAGTACATTTTTTGTGGGCTTACCAGCATTTCTGTGTGCTTGATAATTTTTTGGAAGCCCCTCAAGACTCTGCTAAATTTACTATATATTATCTTTAGCTCTCAAAATGTTGTTGTTCGTGATGTGGCTCCTGTCCAACTCCTTCCCCACATACTCTCCACGCTGAATTCATACTGCAGTCCTGGCTGCCGGGCTTTGGAGCTGCACTTCTCCCACCATATCTTACATAGAGTTTATTCTGTGCCCGAGTGACCCCATCCTCTGCTCCCCGGATCTCAAAATAATGAAATATTCTGCAACAAGTTGGAAATTTGGCAATTGAAATTGATAGGGGTGCCTTTTCTTGCTGCTTTTGATAGAGAATAGCCTTGAAAACCCTGCTCTGCACATGTGTGAGGGAGGGGCAGAGTGAGCTGGAATGGACTTGACAGGAACTATCAACCACAACAAAATTATTCTCTCCTGTAAGGTATTCCCATGTTCAACATCTCTGGCTACTACTTTTTATGTTGATTGTCTCTTCCTTTTTCTTCTATCATCCCATCTCCCCTGCTGTGTATTGAATTGCGACTTCCTACACAATGGGTCAACGTGGTGAGGCCACAATTTTCAATATTATGCAGTCACCCTTCATTTTGTGATCTGATGGAGTTATCCTATTTGCTGTGAATCCTGACCTTGATGATGCTAATGAAGCAGGATGAGTGGAGGTTAGGATAAGAAAGCAGGATATAATGTACAGGATTCATTTGTGATTTCTTTATCTCTTCTGATGTCTACTCACTGCCATTGAGTCAATTTCAACTTATGGCAAAACTGTAGGATAGGCGTGACTGGCTCCCAAGGGCTTCTGGGGCTGTAATCTTTAACTGAACAGAAAGTTTCATCTTTCTCCTGAGTAGTATCTGCTGGATTGGGACTAATGACTGTTAAGTTAGCAGCCTCAAAATGTGAACCCACTTTACTACCAGGGCTAAGGGAGCAGAAATCAAGGGAGCCTGGCTGGCACCAAGAAAGAAAAGCCAGACGAAAAGCATTCCTTTTGTACCTGAGAGCCTTGTGCTGAGAACTTTCTAGACCCTGGGGAAGATTGATTTCAAGATCCCTGGAGACCTGTAAGGTATTCTAGGTCCACAAATGTTGACAGGATACATGGACCTTCTCCCAATGACAACAGCAATTCCTTCCCTGGAGTTAGTGCTCTGAATGAGAACTCAAGGCCTGCTAAATGATTATAGAATGAATTGCTACTTTGTCTACTTGTGATATTTCTTTTCTATCCACATCAAATAACAAATGCTGTCTTGTTTCCCTTCTTGCACTTTTTATAAATATGTTTCATATCCTAATTATTCCTGACATCTTTAGGTGGTGAAAATGGTTAATGCACTCAATTACTAATCAAAAGATTGAAGATTTACATCCACTCAAAGGCATCTACTAAGAGTTTCTTACTGTACAAAAAATCTACTTGCAAAATGTCAGCCAATTGAAATACTTATGAAGCAGATTGACACACATTGGACATCACAAGTTGAATCACCTCAATAGTTTAGGATTATAATAAGGATTTGATAAAGTATATCTATCCACAGAGCAAGATCCATTCACAGAGGACATGGATTGCACTGCTGGTGTTTAGTTAAATGCCTGAACCAAAACACGCACTGAAGATATGCCAGGCGATGGTTGGTAAACTCACCTGACACAGAAGAGAGTCTCGTCTCTATCCTGCATAAGTATCCAATGAGAGAACCTGACAGCGTCTTATTATGGCATGGACGTGCTTGTGGAAAAATTTATGATCATTATTTCTACACTTGTCTTTCGTGCCCCAGCTGCCATCACACTGGGAATTATGTCATCCTTCCCTTACTGTACACATTTCCTCCTGCTAAGTAATGCTCAACAACACACTCTACCATCCAGTACAATAGCACGTGCCATATGGCTCCTCACACATTTACTTTTACATTCATTGGCAATTTAGAATGGCATTGTTCATTATATTTCAGATGTCAGCCCGGCTGGAGCCTAGCCAAGGATGTGTACTTAAACTGTCAGAAAATGAAAGGCTGACATTGGGCATGACTCATTACTGTGCAATAGATGGGAGAGAGCCTTTCAGGGGGGAAAATCAGCTTCAATCAGTGTCAGTTGATGTCCTGTGATTTTTCCCAGTGCTGAAAATAAAGCATCAATTCAGAGATGACAGCCTCTGGTCACCAGCCCTTGTTTCATTGATGCTTCACTGAGCCATCAGGTTCCAAACTCTAGTCATTGATCTGATTTGCTGCTCGTTCTGGAGGATCAATAGCAGCAATAAATGCATTAATATCCTTTCAATAGAAATGAAGTATGTAACCAGGTGGCCATCAAGAATAACTTTATAGTAGTCTTTGTTCTTACAAGAAAATCTCTATGTGTAAGTAATGCTTGCATAGAAAAATAACTCTTCATTGTTTCTGAAGATATCCCTAAGGGTAAGGTAAGTATATTCCTAATGCTGGATATGACTGAAAATATGACTGATTTGTTTCATAAAAGCCCTCTGAGGTAGAGAGATATAACTACTTTCATTTTGCATAGGGAAAACTGGGGTTCATTTAAGTTAGTAATCGAGCAGCATGTTCCACCAGAATTGGTGGAAAACCTAGGATGACTCCAGATAAGGTTTGCTGCCTCCCTGGCTTTCCAAATGAGTAAACATAATAGAAGATTTCTGAAACTAATCATTCTAGAAACAAAATTGCAAATACCCAGAAAAGCTCTTGGAGTAGAAATTTGAGTAAGGAAGCTGAAAGAGGACAACTTTCTCTATGTGTTTTCTGTTTTCATGGAAAATATGTTTCCAATATTATCTCTACACCCCTGAATTCCTAAATTGAACATAAGAAATGAAAGCAAATTGCCTTAGACACACCTTGAAAACATAGCAAGGAATATGTATTTGCCAATTTGGTTATTATGCTAGAAATATGAGCAAATGTGATTAAATACTTAATTTAAACACATTGCTACCTCTAGTGGTTTCCAAGACAGAAAACCTCATGGGTAGATGTCTACTTACAATATTGTTGTTAGGGAATGGTGAGGGAGTTCAACTTCTAGCAACCCGAGGTACAATGGAACAAAACACCACCCAGCCACGCACCATCCTCTAATGGTTCTTATTTTTGAGCCCATTGCTGCACCACTGTGTCAATCCATCTTATCGAGGGCCTTCCTCTTTTTCACAGCTCTTCTACTTCACCCAACATGATGTCCTTCTCTGGGGACAGGTCTCTCTTGATAACATGTACACATAAGGTGAGAAGAAGTTTAGTTATGCTTGCCTTTAAAGACCATTATGGCCATACTTCTTCCAAAACAGATTTGAGGTTCTTTGGTAGTCTATGGCATGTAAAGTATTCTTCATCATCACCATAGTTCATATGTGTTCATTTTTCTTCGGTCTTCCTTCATCAATGTCCAAATGTCACATGCACATGAAGCACTCGAAAATATCACGACTTGGATCGGGTGCACCTTAGTACTCAATGTAACATCCTTGCAATTCAACACTTTAAAGAGGTCTGGTGAAGCAGACTTACTCAATGGACTGTGTCTTCTGATCTCCAGATTGCTGCTCCATGAGCATTGATTATGGATACAAGCAAAATAAAATCCATTTATTCTCCAATGATGCTACCTATTTGTCCAATTGTAAGAATTTTTGGTCTTCATTATATTGTAATTCATAATGAAGACTGAAATTCTTGATCCTTTTTTTAATTGGAAATATTCCATAGTCCTTAATTTTGTTTCACTTCATGTACATTTTGCTTGTATATTTAACATTTTTATCAGTACACATACACAATTATACAAGTCAATAGTTCACTCACATCAGGAAGATTTGTAAAATCATTACCACCATCAATTTCAGAATGTTTTCCTCTTCTGTGTACTCATTGTTATTCTTGTAATTATTATTTTGAATTGTGCCAAACACACACACAACAAAACATTCTCCAATCAGTCCTTGATCTTCATCAGCAAGTGCTTCAATTCCTCTTCACTTTCAGTAATCAAGGTGGTGTCAGCTGCATATTTCAGGATTTTGATCAGCCTTTCTTCAATCCTCATATCACATTCTTGTTCATATAAACCAGCATCTCTGTTTATTTGCTCATCCCACCGATTGAGTAAGTGTTGTGAGAAGATACAAATCTGACACCTGTCTTTCCTGGTATCAGGGTTGTATCTTTAAGCCATAGAGCATTTACATTTTCTGGAATTCCTGTTCTTCTCAGGGTTACTCATAGTTTATGATGCACAGTCAAATGCCTTTACATAAGTAATGAAACACAAGTAAACATCTCACGTCAGCAATTATATCCCTTGTTCTACTCCCTCTTCTGGATCTGGCTTGAACCTGACTCTCCATCAATGTACTATGACAACTGTTGGATGATCTTCGGCCACATTTTGCTTGCGTGTCACATCAATGATATTGTTCTACGTTTTGAGCATGCAGTTGGGTCACCTTTCTTTGGAGGTATTATAATATGGAGTGCTTCCAGTCGGTTGGCCAATTAATTGTCTTCCAATTTCTCTGGCATAAAAAAATGAGTGTGTCCAGTGCTTCATCAGCTTTAAACATGTCAATTGGTATTCCAACAATTCCTGGAGTCTTGCTTTTTGGCATACAATCCAAAAGTTTAAACATATTAAATTGTTAAATTTAATATGTTAATTTGATAAGTTGTTAAATTATCACCACAATCCATTTTAGAACGGTTGTTGTTTGCTCCCCATTTACTCCCACCTCACCTGCCATGTCCCTAAGTAATTATTAATCCAGTGACAGTCTCTATAGATTTACCGATCCTGCATTTCATATACAGGAGACAGGCAAAGTAAAAACAACAGATAAACCAAATCAACAACAATGACAAGATTAAGTTGAAAAAAAGTAGAAGATATTATAAACTGAAGAAGTTGAAGATGAGTTGAAAGGGATATTAAATGATAAGCTGATACACTTAACCTAACTGCATCTGTCAAAACTGATTTTACAATGCTCTCTGTCTGATAGGGGTTGTAAATCTTCATGGAAGCAGAGGGCCTCATTTTTCCCCCTGTATGCAACCAGTACTGAACTCATGGTACCACTAAGGGTCTGTTGACAGAGTTAGGATATCTAATGGAAATTACTTTCTTTCTCTCTTGTCTACAACTTCTCATTTTCCCTCCTGTCACATCCTAACAACTCAGAGAGTGGGGGGGGGGGGGGAGAGGAAAGGAGGTGGATCTTAAATCTCTGGCTCTTCCCCAGTTCTTCTTTTTTAAAAGACAGTTTCCAAAGTCCCCATGAGGTCTTCGGTAACAATGCTGTCTTTATTAGGTGCTGTGTCATCCTCCTCTGCCTGAGATCATTTTTTGCAGCCAGTGTGTCAATCCATCTCACTGATGGTCTCCCTTTTCCTCGATGGCTTTCGTTATCAAGCACGTTGCTCTTTTCCGGACCTCATAGGGTTTCTGTGAGTCAGCATAGAGTCGGTGACAGTGAGTTGGCTTTTGATCATAGAATGCATGTTTGTTTCAAATGTGTAAAAAGAGACAAAGATGAAAAACAAACAAACAAACAAACAAACAAAAAGGGACAAAGATGAAAGGAAGAGCTAATGAAGACTATGTCATTTGTTTCTATATGAAACCATTGCCTCTGTTATTTCTATGGTCAGCAATTTCACTTTCCTTTTATTCACTTAGCTCCTACTCATTGTTCAAAATTCAACCCAATTGTCATCTCCTCCAGGAAGCCTGCCTACATGGTTTCGCTCTGGGCTTTCAGGGTGCAGGTGCATCCTCCTATCCTGCACTCATACAACCTGGTCACCACTGACTGCAGGGGAAAACAGTAGCCAAGAGATCAAATGATGTTGGCAATTCTCCTGTGTGAGACACTTCTAAAGTTGGAAAACAAGAACGTTACTCAGGTGTGCCTGACCCTGGCAGGCCATAGCGTTTTCAATCACGTCATTTGCTTCTGAAAGCTAGATATTAGATAAAGAAGACCACAGGAGAATCAACGCATTTGAACTGCAGTGCTGGAGAAAAATACCAAAAGAACCATGGCCTGCGAAGAAAACGAATAGATTCGTCTGGGAAGAAGTACAGCCAGAATGCTTCTTTGAGGTCAAGTTGGTTAGACCGTGTCATTTATACTTTGGACGTGTTGTCTAGAGAGTCCAGGCATGGAGAAGGGCATCTGCTTGGTAGAGTTGAGGGGCAGCATAAAGGGGAAGACCTTTGACAAGGTAGATCAGCCCAGGGCCTGCATCAGGAGACCTAAACATAGCAACAATCATGAGACTGGAGCATGACTGGCATCTTTGGTGTTGTACTTCGGGGTTGCCGTCAGTCAGAACCAACTCAATAGTCCCTCACCACCGCAATCATGGGTCTTATGTGCTTGACTTTTCTGCTAGACACTCAATTTCCTTTCAGCAGTCACTGTTTAAATCTTCAAAGTCTACTCCAGAGCCTGGCATTTTGATTGTTTCGTTTCTATTCTGTTTTGTACTAAGAGCCATTTGAGTTCACTTGGTTGGCTGGATGAGTGAAAGCCCATCTGAAATACTATGCTCCATATTCAAGATAAAATGAGAATGGATTTAAGACAAAATTTCAAAAACTGAACTGCCAAGAAAACACGAAACAAGCAGCTTTATCGCAACTGAAAAATATAGCATTCGTGGTCTCATAAAGCATGCGGAACCTGGAGATCTTGAGGACTGCAACTGAGAGAGGGCCAAAAAAGGAGAAATCAGTACAGAGAGCTGTGCCACCTGCTCTCTTGGGAAAAGGCACATCTAGAATAGTCTTTATGATGAGAAAAGCCATTACTCATGATCAACGAGAGACTGGCCAAAGAACAATGACCACAGTCATAAACAAGACAGATCCAATATTTAAAGAAAGCTCTTTCAAATGTTTGTGGGCTGTCAGGTGTGAAAAGGCATGCAATTACTCTGTTGGGTATCAGCGGACACAAAGAGGCAGACACATTAAAGTTTCAGTGGCTATCCATTTGTTTTGCTGTTGAGCCTAATTCCAAATCCCAGTGACTCATTAGAGTGCAAGTGCTCCGTAGAGTCTGCAAGGATATATTTTTTTTACAGATCCTGACACTCAAGGAAAGGCTAGTGGGTTCAAATCACTGAATTTTTGATTAGCAAACAAGCACAGGTGGCATAGTGGTTATACGTTGCCCTGCAAACTGCAAGGTCAGCAGTTTAGAACTACCAGCTAGTACCACAGGAGAAAGACAAGACTTTCTACTCCTTTAAAGAGTTGCAGTCTCTATTGGTTCACTGCGTCAAGCTGGTATGTTGCAGGGTCAGTGTAAGATATGAAAATAATAATTTATAAACTACCAAGGATTCATGAGGAGGGAGGGAAACATGGGGAGCTGATACCAAGGGCTAAAGTAAAAAGAGAACGTTTCAAAAAGGATGATGGCAGCATATGTACAAATGTTCCCAAAGCAATGGATATATGGATTGTTATAAGAACTGGAGGAGCCCCCAATAAAATGATTTAAAAACATGCAATACAATAGGTAAATCTGTAGAGGAAGGAAATAGATTGTTTGTTAAAGCAATGGCAGGGAGGTTGGAGGAATAGAAATGAGAACAAAAGTGAAGAAAATGTTGTAAAATGGATTGTGGTGGCGACTGTACCATTCTTCTACATCAATTCAAGCCATTATACTGTATCTTCATGAATTATATGTCAATAAAAGCATTAAAATAAAATAAAAAAGAGTTGCAGTCTTAGGAACTCCCAGGGACAGTTCTCCAATGCCCTGTAGGCTTGCTGAGAGTCAGCATCAAGCCGATGGCAGTGAGCTGAGCTTAGTGAAGTAAGCAGTGAACGTGGGATACCAGGACCCCTCTGCAGAGAACAGCACGTGTCAATTCTGTGGCAGAAAACATTATAATAATCAAAGCTTTCAATGCCAACGGCTGCATGTTGGGCTGGCGATCTGCCGAGTCAGCAGTTCAAGACCACCAGCAGTTCTGTGGGAGGAAGCCTGGGCTTTCTACTCCCGGGAAAAATCCCAGCCTTGGAAACCCAGAGTGGGAAGCCGTGAGTCCGCATCGACTCGATGGCAGTGCATCTGGTTTGGATCTTGCACAAGTCATCTGATTCGGGTGGACCCTGAGTCACCTTCTAGCAGTGTTGTGATGGGATGAAAGTGAACCAGAGGACTTCATTTTCTCGTAGAATGGGGATGTGCTAGCTGGACCGCAGTGGATCCTGACTCGCCCAACCGTAATCCAGTCTTTGCCCCATCCCTTCTGTCTTCTCTGCTTCGCTTCACATTTCTCTTCACCTTCTTCCCCCCACCCCTTACCTCTTTTCCTTTTCCTTCCTTCCCACCCATGCCTCTCCATCAGTGCTTTAGGTCAAGGAATGCAGTAAACATTGAGTCCCACCACGAGAAAGATCAACGCGGTGGTCACTAGCCTCCCAGAGTTCACGGTCTGTGAAAGATAACAGACAAGCAAATGCAGAAACACAATGCATATGGTGAAGAGTCATGGTAGGGGATCAGGGGAGTGCTGGGGCCTCGAGAGGAGAGGGACCCAGGCAGGATTCAAAAGGAAGTCACATCAGTAGGCCTTTAGGAGGCAAGGTATATTTTGCCAGTTGAGCATTAAAAAACCGAGCTGCATTTCCTGTGTCTTTGCATTGACTTCTTTCCAAGATGCTAAACACTTTGCAAATTTAATTCGTTCATCATCAAAATAATAGAGATATCTATTATATCCTTTACCTTCATCTGACAGATGCCTGGCAGGTGTTCTGTGCTGGACAAAGGGGAGGGAGTTAGAGAGAGGAAGAGAATAACAGAAGAAAGGAGGGAGGAAGAGAGAGAGAGGATTACCTAAGTTTCCCAGGCGACATTGCCTGTTGCGAGTAGGTGGATTTTAATTTCAGGGCTGGGTGTACGCTAGCATTGAATACGTAATGGCTAACATGATTGCCTACGGAGCGCCGTCAATCCAGATTTGAAACTCATTACTGTAAATTGCTTGGGGATACCTTGAGCATGAAAAATGCAATAAAAAACAAAATCTATTTTGCAAAGAGGTAGTAACACTGAAAGGACGAATGTCAGAGCTCGTCTCACAGAAGTGAGTAGACACAGAGAATACAAGGGACCCCACGTTTGCCCCCAGAGAGCAGTGGACTCTGTCGAAGAGAAAAGACAAAAAACAACAAAGAAAACAACAGCCCAAGCAAGATGAACATTGTTTACTTTGATTCTCAAGAATCAACAAGGATCTAATTAGCAAAGCCAGTCTCAAAACACTGACCTTTCTTATTTGCTATCGTCTATTAAGATGTTGCTACCAGAAGCCAGTGGTGACACATGCTAATTGCATCCTATTTGTGTTAACTATCATGCCCTCTATAATGATCATTTGTTTCTACAAAATTGCCACATGTCAACCCTTCCACCGGAGTCCAGTAAAGCCATGTGTGACCCCCCCAGGAGGCATCATCTGGGCTGCCTTTCATTCTTTGTCAGTTTGTCAGGGAACGACAGGAGCCGGGCTAGCACCACTGGAAATGACACTCGTTTAGTCTTGAAAATTTATCACAGATGTTCCTCTCCTACCCCAACCCCCCCACCCGGAAACTTTCTTTTGCAGCTAAAAGACGCCCAGTTGTAGATGGAGGGCTCTTCCTACTTACTGCAAAAAGAAGGCGCCCAAAATAAAAATGTTGAAGTGTCGATTTCCACGGACGCGGGGAGATAGATGCTCTGTCATCTGAAAGCACTAGCTTCCCTCAGGCTCAGGCCGGCTGAGGATGGAGAGCGCTGCAAGCTGCAGGAGAGAGCTGTGGCAGTAAGCAGGAGGTTTGGTAGCCTGAAGAAAGGGATAGGTCAGAGTTCAATAGGGATCAACTTCCAGCTGGGTCCAGTTGGATCACCAACTAGCTAAGATCCTGGGCAAACCCTTTTGCTTGATATGAAATTCTCTCACTTATGAAATATGGATAATAGCACTTATCTTTCCTCTGTTGTATACTCTTGGAGCTGTATGGCCTTTATTTTTTGTACAATAGTCATTAGAGTTGAATTTGTATTTTTCATTGTCTGATTCTTTGATTAGTGACTTTCTCTCCTCTTGATGTTCCATGAGGGTTAGAATTATACCTCATTGGCTTCCACATTGCATCCTTAGCTTCTATCACTAGGTCGGGTACAAAGTAGGTGCTCAATAAACACTTCTTAGAAACATGATTAGACGCATGACGATTTAAAACAGTTCTTCCTATTGTTTCATGGATCTTAAGAATGGAACTCCTTTAAGAAGATGTAGGGAATATCCTTAGCTGCACATGCCTTGTTAGAATGACCCCATAATGTGTTTATGTCCAGCTGAGAGATGTCATCTTATATTTAATTGTTTATTAATGTTGAATCTTTCCACCTAAATTTCTGAAAACACATGCCTCAAATGATTGATGACACATTGCCCTGGAAGCATAGTGGTTACGTCCGCATTGGGCTGAGAGTCTCATGGTCTGCAGTTTGAAAGCAGCAGCAGCTCAAGGAGAAAGACTGGGTTTTCTACTCATGTAAACACTTACAGTTTTAGAGACCCACAGGGGTCACTATGAGTCAGCTTTGACTCGATGTAGTGAGTTTTCTCACAATAGGAATTCAGTAAGTAAGTGTTGAATGTGAACTCTTTACAGATAGTGTCTGTGCCTTTTTTATCTGTCTAGCCCAAGGCAACAGATATTTAATAGTGTTTGTTAAATTAAAGCTAGTGACAGTCTACTGATGTGGCAGTAATATTGATGTTGCAAGACTTAATCAATAAAACCACCACAATGCACGACTCATGTAACTGGGAAGTCTAGCGTTACAATGGATCTCAGAGGGAAGTTAATTCAGTGGTTAAGGCTATCAGAATGTTTTCCCCACCCCACCCCACCCCGCAACTTTCTATCATTCCTCTCTATTTCTCATAATTCCTGCATCTTCATTAGCCTGTTGCTCATAATGTGGCTACTACCATCTTGGAATTATGTTCACTTTATTTAATAGTATGATTATGGTTTAGGTGTTTTGTTTTAGTACTTCAGAAGTATGTTCTCATATAATACTAAAAACAAACCCTATGGGCAGGAATTATTAATAGGTTTGCTTAATAGACCACCGTACCGAGAGTCAGAGACACACCTTAATGAATGGTCCATAAACAGTGTCCAAACCTAGAGTCTTTGACATTGGATTGATCTTGATTCCTAAAAACCCTCAAAGGGTTTCCAAGGCTGTGATTTTTTTTGTCATTCAAAACCACAGAATTTTTATTATAATACATTTATTTCCAATAACGATCTATAATAAAATAATCTGATATAATTCCATTCATTTTCTATCAGGTGGAAGAGAGAAGAAGAAAACAAAATATATCTTGGATTATAATGATATATTTAAATGTTGAATTTTTCCACATTCGCTTGGTAGTGTAGTGGTTCAGCTTAGGGCTGTGAGCCTCCTTCATGGTCCGCAGTGTGAACCCACCAGCAACTAGTGGAAATGCGAGGAAATCTTAAAGAATTATTGGATAGTTATGTAGTTCATCCATGCCTTACTGCACCCTGGATGTTTCATCCTTTCTGTGTGGCCCTTCTGAGAGAGACTGTCCAATTACCTCATAGGTGGGTTTTGGGTGTCCACTGCATGCATGCCCCTTCTCATCTGTTTGGTTGCTTGTTTTCCAACTTCTGATCCCTCTTCCCGTCTACACCTTGGGATAAGGAACTGGTGTGCTTCTTCCACTTGGGCTTTGTTGCTGCCCTGCTAGATGACTGCCTGTTTAATATTGACTGAAGCACACCACATCTTTCCCCTGCAGAGTGCAGCTGGCAGGTTTGAACTACAGACCTTTGGGTTAGCTCCTGAAGGCTTAACTGCAGCTCCACTGGGTTTCCTTGCAAGTTGCCAGGATTTTAAGCCAGGTATTCGCTTTTCCCACCACCTGTCTTTCAGTTTGTCATTCTGAGGTACCAGAATCCTGCTATTGACATTTCAATACCAGCAAGGTGATCACATGGTAGACAGGTTTCAGGAGAACTGCCTGACTAAGACAGACTAGGAAGACAGGTCTGATAACCACTTCTGAAAAGTAGCTAGTGAAAATCCAATGAATCTTAATAGGTTGTTATTTGACAAAGGGCTGGAAGATGACAAATGTAGGTGGAAAGACACCTGAAATACAAAGAGACTGAAACAATGGACTCACACATACTCAGGATTATGAAGACAGAGCAGGCTGGGAAACATTTTCTCTGGTTGTACGTGGGGCCCTTGTAAGTCAGAAGCCACTTGACAATATTTGTTTGTCTGCAGAGTACAGTGTCTCCTCTAACCACATGGATTTTATGTTCAGTCCAACAGAGAGCAAGCTCCTATTTTGTGAGTTTCCAAGAAACAAAGGTATTTACAAGGAAAGATCTTTCCCCAAATATCCAAGAGAACCTCTTTGCATTCTACTGACCTGATTGTGATAAACACCCAATCTCAGTCACAACTTGTAGCCAAGAGTTGGAATGTGAGGATTAAGAGCCAGTTCGGGGGGTTATGGCCACCGTAAGACAGAAGTGACACCAAAGCAAACTCATTGATACTATGGCTAGGCGGGTGGATACAACTGGGTGAACAAAAAAAGAACAAGCGTTCGCTCAGAACCCCAAGGACAATTTTTTTTTTGGGGGGGAGGCATCACTGCTCTCCAGTGGTGGGAGTAGGAGGCCCAGCCCCACTGCTAGAATTGAACCTCCGTCCCAGTGGGCTGCAGTCCTGCACACAACCACTACACCACCGGGGCTCAGCACCCCCCAAGGACAATTTAATAAGAGTTAGATGGCAATTATTTGAGGTCTTTTAGGAAGAAATGGAAACTTGGGTGCATGCATTGAGAAATAAGAATATACATGTGTGTTTAACTGCTGATGAATAGTTTAGTAACCCTTGCCAGAGAAGGTCTCTGAATAGTAGCCAAACCTAAGTGATCACATGGTGTAGGTAGACCAAGGGATTCATCTGTTTTCGCATTGAAATTGCACTCTGTCCGCTAACTGATCTTGTGGAAATAGCCAGCCACTGGGTTAAGAGAAGGGTATGTTGACTGAGCTTCAGCTGCATCAAAAAGGACTGGTGGACATTCAGATAACACCAGCTGCTACCTATCTGTAGTTTCGGGGCAAGAAAAAGGAGCAGGCTCTTAGGGCAACTAGATCCACACAAATCAGCGCTTTTCTAAAGAAGCAAGAAAAAAATAAAGGTGGTCTTCCAAGCAGTGTATGGACTTAGGCCTGTAAATTTGCTCGTCTGCACCTAATCTAGAATGCATCTGAGCTTTCAATATGCTTCACCGAAAAGACAAGGGATCTGGATATTAGGAAACAGCTGACTGGAGCTAAAAACCAGATGCTGGCAACTCAGCTGAAATTTCTTGGGTAAATAAATTCCGGACAAAAACAACATTTTAGAAACTCTGGTGTCAGTGAGTTAATGGGCAGCGCCAGACAAAAGCTAGAGAAGAAAAGCATTGTTATTTGAGGGTGGTAATAGAAGTAATTATCTTTGGATAAAAAAATAGCACTAAAAGGCTATGATGAGTCCATAGAATCCGTCAACAAAAGACATTTTCTAGAATTATTTGGCCTAATTACAACAGAGGAGTTGCTGGCTGTTTTTGTAAATATCTTAAGGGTGTAGCACACACCACAAAATGAGCTGGTATCATTAATAGGTCAGGCCATATGGAATTAGAAGCAAAAGACTCCCAAAGAAGATGGACAAAGAGTTAATGAAGTTGTGGGAATAAAATAAGCAAATCAGGCTTACAAATGAAGATGTACTAACCTCAGGCTCCAAGTGCAAAACTGAACTGGTTGTGGTTAGGTGCTGTCCGGTTATTTTCAACTCACAGAGACCTCAACTGCAAGAGGATAAAACTGGGTCTCATCCCAACCTTGTGCACAGCCATGGAGGTGTTTCAGCTCATTGCAGCAACCACTTGGCCAATTCATCTCCTTGAGAGTCTTTCTCTTTTTCACTGACTTCACCAGACATGATGTTATCCTTCTCAAATAACTGATCTCTCCTAGAAGCATGTCCAAAGTACATCAAAGACTTGCTTTTCTCCCTTCTGAGGAGCATTCTGTCTGTACTTCTTCCAAGACAGATTTGTTTGGTATTCTAGCAGTCCATAGCATGCTCACGACTCTTTGCCACCACCATCATCGAAAGGCTTGATAATTCAACTCTTCTTTTGTTTTCCTGAACTGCCCAGCTTTCCCACATCTCTGAAGCTGCAGAAAACCCCGTGACTTGGGTCAGGCCCACCTTCATCCTCAAGAAAGTACCCTTGTTTGTTAACACTTTAAAAAGCATAATGCAATCAAACAAATGCAGAAATAAGATGAGTAAACAGATCGAAGAAAATAATTCTAGCTGAATTTATTTCAGAGAGATTGACCTTCATTGTCCCATCACCTCTGATTTATTTAAAATCTATGTAGATACCAAAGCAAAAGGGATGAAAAACTATTGCTAACAGTAATTACCAAGAGATCTTACACCTGGCCTCCAAAGACGGTTTAAAATCAGTCAATAGTTATTTGTTAGGCGGAGAACAGAGACTTTAGGGAGTATACAGCTACGTCTAAGACATGGCTTGCAGCAGAGACAATCATTTCAAACATATTTTAACCACACACCAAGCAGATTCTCCCTCCAGCCAATGCACCTTTCTGGGAATTCCCCTTTGCTGGCAACCCCAAACATCTGTTTTCTCTGATACCGTTCTGTTGTTGCTGAGTGTTGATTTAAAAAAAAATCATATTACCATGCTACTTGATTTCCTTATAAAGCTATTATTTCAAAACTCAACTCATTCAATTTTTGTTGTTAGGTTCCATCTTGTCAGTTCTCACCCATAGTGGCCTTATGCATCCCAGAAGGAAACACTGCCTGGTCCTGGACCATCCTCACAATTGTTTCTATGCCTGATCCCAGTTGAGTGGCATTTAACAAGGAGGAAATATAGGAATTCCCAGACTCTTCTGGAGAAGGCCATGGCCCCACAGAGTCCTCAATGACTATAGCCCTTGATAGAAGGCTTGATTCCACCCCCTTCACTCTTAAACTTCTCAAATTGAAAAAAAAAACAAACAGTTCTCTAACTACCAGACAGCCCTAGTGGTGAAATGGGTAATGTGTTGGGTAGTGAATTACCCACAAGATGCACAATTTAAACCCACTGTTGTTGCATAGGAGAAAACCGAGACTTTCTTCTCCCCAAAAGATGTACAGACTCACAAACCCAAAGGAGCGATTCTACTTGTCCAACAGTGCCTCTCTGGGTCAGAATAGACTCTCCGGCATTGAGTTTTTTATTTTAAGTTTTAGCAATTGTAGATGTCACTTGAAAGGCTGAGGAGTATCTGACCCAAATCATGATTTTTCAAGTTGCCTCCTATGCACATGGAAGCTTGGCAAGGAATAAGGAAGATGAAATAAGTGATGCTTTTGGATTATGGTGCTGGCAACGAATATTGAATAAACCTCTGGTGGTCAGAAGGATATTCTGCCATGGAAGACATAACTCTATAAGGCTGTTTAGAAATGAAGCTGGTGAGGCTTTATCTCACTCACTCTGGGCATGTGATCAGGAGCAGGACATCACGCTTAGTCAATAGAGGGGCAAGGAAAACAAGTAAATCTTTCAGCAAAATGTATTAACATGGTGGCTGCAGCCCTGGGTTCTTACATATTGGTGCCTATGGAGATGAAGCAGCACTGGGCAGTGTTTGGTGCCCTTCTACACAGGACAGCTATGGTAGCTATGAATTGAAACCAACACCACGACACTGGGCCAACAAAAGCATCACATTCTCACGTTCCTTACTGATGACAGAAGTATTTGCTCCTATCTTGGCCAAGTCCCTCCTGTTGCTCTGGACACTCATTGAAATTCGGCCTCATGTCTGTTCCTTCAGACACTGCAAGGCTCTTGGTAGCACAGAAAATCCACTGCTTTTTTGATTGAGCCTGTCTATGAAGGTTGAGATTAAGAAGAGAAAAATTGTCTTTCGTCGTCTTCTAATGACAGAGGCATGTTTAAAGATATCTCGTTTGGAATCATCTTGAGCATGTGTGAACTGGTACCCCTAGAAGCAATACTCTCTTTAGATGCATTCTAAAGAGATTTGTCACCTGCCTGCAAGAGAACCTGAAAAATCCACCTGTGAAATGCCTGCCTTTTGCTGTCATGCTTGGTCCCCAGATTACAGCTTGCCTTCGGATCTCAGCTGCAACTGTATCCATCACTTTGGTTATTTTTAAATCCATAATTCATTGAGTCTGTGGATGGCCTACTCTTTCCTACGTATCACACTGCTGATCATGAAGACCACCCTCTCAAAAACAAGAAAGAAAAAAAAGAAAACAGAACTTGTATCAGAAACCAAAATGCCCAGGCGAAAGGCCCCTCCCCACCCATGTTACCTCCAAATTGAAACCAGAGCCTGCTTTGCCACGGTGGCGTTAGATCTGCATCCAGACTGAGTGGAGAACACATTGCTATCTTTGCTGGCATATTGTGCTGGTTATTTCAAAGCCTTTAAAAGGAGATGTTCTTATTTATTTATGTCAGGTTTTCAGCTCAGTTCCACCAGGCACTGCCTGCTTGGATTCTGCCTCTTGCTTGATGTTTTAATTCACTGTTAGCAGAGATGCCTTTCTGAGCAGCATGCAGGTTGAAAGACTGACCCCTGACTGAGTGCTGCTACTAATCAGACTCCTGGGTTTAGTCCAGCATCTTAATTTCACTTCCTTTATTTATTAGTATGTCTGCCTACCTAGTAAGGATGGCAATAACTACATAGCACCACAGCTTACATGTAGCTACCAAGTTTATTCGAGCTCATAGCAACCCCGGGCTCTGCAGAAGAAGAATGCCTCTTCTTCCTCTCGTCGAGCAGCTCGTGGGTCCAAATTTGGACCTGCCGTCCAATGGCCAGGTGCTTAACGTACTGCACCACCAGAGTTTTATGTACCTCCACAGTATAGGAGGTAAAAATTCAAGCCACTGACATCTTTCCACCAGCACATGGCAGGTAGCTCGTCTCTATGTCATTCTACACCTCCAGCCCCCTCAACTGTTGGAGAGTCATTTATTGTTGTTATATGCCACGAAGTCAATTTCAACTCCTAGTGACTCCGTGTAGCAGTAGAACTGGCCTGCAAGATTATTTTTAGACCTGGAGGCACTGTCTGGTGAGCACCAGACTGCTGACTATACAACCAGTGGTGCCAACCCACCTACTTCTCCAAGGGGGCAAGGTGAGACTACTTGATTTTATCATGGTCTACAGAGCCTGGAAACTCTGTGCAGGATTGCTATGAGCTTGGAATAGACTTGATAAGCTTAGAGGGTTTTTTTTTTGGTTATTGTTGATATGTTTAATTTTTACTCTTTCAAGGAGTAGAGAGATCATCAAGTCTTTCTTCCACCAATCTTCTGGGTGGGTTTGAAACACCACTCTTTCAGTGAGCAGTCAAACACTTAGCTGTTTTGCTCTTGTGATGCTGTGGGATTCACTCAGATGGTCTGCACTCTGAGAGAAGCGTTTACGTGATTTAGTGGACCAAGGGCGGGGCTCTGATCACCAGGGAGATGGCTCAGACTCAGCAGACACTCTCCAGGAGAGAGCGAGGTTAGCAACTGATGCTCTTGGAAACCCTCAGGAGCAGGTCTGCTCTGTCCCATGGGGTCACTGGGCGTCGGATCCACTCAGTGGTAGTGCATCTGTTTGCATTTGTCGCATTATGCTAAGATGAATAAAATATGTTTTGGTAGTGAATAACAACGGCAAATTGCATATGATCTAAATGAATCACAAGCCCTCTCCACCAAAGGAATCAAAACCAAAAATTTAATTCTCAGGAGTAATAATAATTAGACGGCAATGTCATAATGAAAGAAACCGAGGCTTGGAAAACCTGAAAAAAGAGACATCAAGTGAAATGTAGGACTGCCACGTGCACATCTACAGTCAACAACGGCAGTCTCAGATCACCACTCTCTGCTGTTCATCAGTTGGCCCATGGCCTTTACTGCAAACAACAAACCTAGAATTGTACACGCTTCTAACTTTCATGGAACCCTAACGACTTGAGCTAGGACTGCGTTGAGGGTCTTTTGTGTTTTCTGTGCTTTGGGATAAGAGTTGGCCTGTCCGTTCTCTTCCTCTCTTGCTCCGGTGTCTAACAGACTTGCTGGTACTTCTCTCTCATCTTGGCTCCAGAGGCATGGACGCTGTACCTAGCTGTGTCTACTCAGCCAGGAGAAGTCCACGTTAGAAGCACAGAGCTGGGAAGTCAATTCTGAACTGACGAGGGAACCAATGGTATGAAGCAAGTCAACTTGAGTGGAGGACCTAGGACTGACTCCAAATTGATGTGTAACTGGCAAGGCCAAGGAGTTGGTGAAATTAGCTGAAGGGTCTAGGTCAGGGACAAGAGAGGCAAAGCTTGGTCATTGAATACCACCCCCTGCCTCAAATGTGCTTTACAATCAGAAGTAAATGTGCTTGAAAAAACCGAGGCTTCCTGCTACAACCAGTACTGAGCAGAAACATGTTCTTTATTCCCCCCTCCCCCACTTGAAAAGTGTAGAGTCATGTCTGGCACATAGTAGACATCAGGAAATGCTGGCAGGAAGACAGTGCATTAGTTCTGAGATGGAAATTCCCATCAATTACATTCAAAGATGGCTAAGCCAGATGGAGGGAAGGTGGATCAGTCAGGACAGGCTCTCTGACTTTTCAACCCATCAGAGTTCAGAGCTGTGTTCATACCTTGGCACTTCATTGCGATTTGTGGCTTAGTGGCAAAGGTTTACTGGTTCGGAAAGACAGGCTATGCCCACTTCACACTGGGAGGCACGCAAGGCGTCCCTAGACGCCAAACAGCTCTAATGACGGTTTGATGAGTTTAGGGTAAGTGAATCAGAAATTTATTGATTCAATTTCCTTTGTAATGCACAAGGGTTTACAAATTCAGGGAAGAGTTCGATTCGAAGATATCAAGTTGGAAAAACAGAGAGCAAAACTACCCAATTGTAGTATGATCATTTTCTACACACCGGGAAGATCTGTGAAGCAAATGGCTAATTCAATTCTGTTAAGTTTGATTTCATATAAAAATAGCTAGATGGGTTACAGTTTCCTCAACTACCAGAGGAAGTGCTAAAAATAACAAGAGATAAGATTAATTGAGGACTTTGAAGTCAAAGGTGCACTGGCAGTGCTGTGGTGAACTGAACAGTCAGCGGTTTAAAAGCAGCAGTCACTCTGCAGGAGAAAGCTGGGGTTGTCTTCTTCTACAAAGACTGCAGCCTTGGAAGCCCTCTGCGCAGATGTCTGTCGTGTGTCCTCTCGGGTTTCTCAGGGCTAAAACCGACTCGATGGCAACACTTTCGGTTTGTATGGGCCAGGCACTGCTCTCGGTGGTTGGTTATCTTTATTTATTTTTTTAGTTTTTAAAATATCATTATATTGGGAACTCTTACAACTCTCATCACAATCCATCCATCCTTCCATTGTGTCAAGCACGTTTGTACGTTTGGTGCCCTCATCGCTCTCAAAACATTTTCTTTCTCCTTGAGAATCAGCTTCTCATTTTCCCCCTCCCTCCCAAATCCTTGATAACCGATGTTATTATAATTATTTATAAATTATGTATTATTTTATTATTAATTTTTCATGACTGGGTTGGTCATCTTTAATTGATCATCCTATAGATGAAACTACTGATGCACAGAGAGTTTTAGGAACTTCTCCACAGCCACACATCTAACAATGAGAAACCCTAGAACTCACACTGAAGCCATCTAATTCCAGAGCCATGTCTCCTTTTAAACTCTTCAAAGTCAACTAACCTTCTTTCCGTCTAATATTCTTTGACTACTCATTGATTCTCTTCCACGACCCTTGCAAACACCTTGCTTCTACTGTTAGAAGACTCATAAGAGGACTGGATGGAGGAAGTCACCAACTCCTCAGATAACATTACCTGGCTCCCATTTATAGCAATAGTAAAAACTCTATCACTGACTATTTTGTGCATGAAGAGTGTACAGGTGGCAGTGACGAATGCTCCAGTGTGAGACAACACAAATGCTTACTGTGATAGTTAACTTGTATGTCAACTCAACTGGGTCATGAGTCTTCATAGTTTAGCAGCCATGTAGTGATGTCATATGGAAGTTACGGAATTACTTAGTCATGTCCCATTTGTACATCATGTTGACATTTGCATAACAGCCAGCCTTTGGAACCTCACCATGTTGAGAAGCAAGGGATGAGCAGTTTATACCACCAGGTTGTAATTTATACTCTATTTCTTTTATGGACACTCTATTCCCAAATTTCTTTTAATGAGATATATTCTTTATGATCATGGAAAACATGTGCAAACATTTGGAAAGAAACTCACTGAAATATCAACCTAAATCCTTTCTAACACATGCAATTCTTGTGAAGACCTTAAGGATAGGATGGTATTCAGTGGGAGAAATATATCAATGGAAATATAGATATATTTTTAAACGGTGGGGAAAGAAAGGGAAAATCATTCACAATGCTCTACAAATAACCCCTTCCTAGGGGGATGGACAACAGAAAAGTGAGTGAAGACAGGTGTTAGTGTAAGACATGGGGGTTATAAATGGTAGGGAGGGAAAAATGAGGAGTTGTTATCAAGGAGTCAAGTGTAAAGGAAATGATTTGAAAACACTGATGACAACATGTATAAATGTGCTTGACACAATAGATGGATGGATGGATTGCTATACGAGCTGTAAGGACCCTCAATAAAATGACTAAACTAAAAACATGTGTAAAGAATAGAGTAAGAAATCCCATGATGTGACTTTTTGGATTTGCCAGAGTCACTAACCCTGTAACCTTTAACAAAATCATTTAACCGCTCTGAACTTCTATTACTTCAGCAGTCAAGGAGGGATAGTAATATTCACCCTGTGGACCACTGAGAGTTGTGCATAAGATCAAATGTGTACCTAAATGGTTTGGAAAGTTTAAAGTATCATACAAGAAATTCTGTTATGTAACAAAATGCACAGGGGTTGTAATGAATCTGCATTGACTTGAGGGCAATTGCTTTGGTTTTAAATTTATGTTGTGTCTCTAGATTCCCATGAACATTTCTTTTTAGTTTTATTCTTGAGTCCAATATATAGCACTATAATTGACCAAATTTTATAGCATTCATATGAAAAATGATTGAAGAAACAGCATTTCAACCAACATCCTTATTGGAATCCAGGTAAAACCATGAGGGCCTGGAGAAGTCTATTGAGAGAAGCAGACACAGAAGATCCTCAGAGGCAGAACAAGTCTTATGAAGCAAGCTATAAGGAAAAGGAGATCTTTAAACAAGAGAACAAATGCCTCCTACCATGTCTTTCACAAACTTGCCTTGAAAGCCACTTTGAAAACAGACCACCCCAAGGCACTGTGCTTTATACTAGTGAGAGGGGAAACTGAGGAAACCTGTTCTTGCCGAAGAAAACCAAAGGTGGCTTTGTAAAGGAGGTGAGACTAGAGCTGGGTGTGGGGAAAGAGAAAGGACAATGACAAGAAGCTATAAAAAAGCAATAGTCATCCATGGGAAGCCTGAGATTATCTGCATCTGGCACTTAAAGAGTCCACCCGTGCAAGGTGGGGATGGGGTGGGGGATTTAGAGCGCTGAGGCAAGGAAAGAGTTTGGGTCAATGCTAATGGGAAGTGCCTGATAGGCTTTTAGGAAGTTTGAACTTTAGTAAACCTGGGGGACTATATGGTCCTATTGGTATCTTTATGAAAGATACCACTGGCAGGAAGTTAGTAAATAAAGGTAATGCCTGGTGATCAGAAGATTGGCCAGAACCCATCTCTCCAAGTTTTGGTGGACATGATAAAACCCAAAGGCAATGAGAGTACTGTGGGAGGAGCCAAACCCATGAGACAGATTTCAAAGATAGTTTGGAGGTAAATAGAGGAATCTCACTTTTGTGATTCACTGCTGTGTCCCAGCAATTGTGTATTAGACAGAGCATCTTCTTTTACTCCTTAAGCACAGAGGTAAGTATAATGATGCTTCCCAGAGGCCAGTGGTGTGGATCAGCCCTAATTCTAGCAGATTATGGACAGATGATTGCTGAGAAAATGAGAGAGAGTTAGGTGGCCTTCGAGATTGGGAGAGTTGGCAGAGAGAACAAATGCCGTTGCATACAAAAGGGGGCATCAGTGAGGAGACTACTCACATAATCAGTACAGAACTTTAGAGGTTGTTAAATATGACCCATCTGCATAGAAGTCTCAAGAAACAAGTGGGAAGACTGATTTGGCATCCAAGAGAGAAGTCTTGATTATAGATGCATATTTAGAAGAGTCGCTGGAAATTTAAAATATTGCTAGAAGAAAATGCCCATTAAGAACTCAGCTATTTTAACTAAGAGAAGTGGAGAGAGAATGAAAAAGGATGGAAGAGAGAAAGAAAAGACAGGAGGAAAGGCAGACAAGCAGAAAGAAAATGGGGAGGATGAAAAGAGAAAAAGGACAAGAAGAAGGAGAGAGAGGAAGAGGAGAGAGAGAGAGATAGAGAGAGAGAGAGAGAAGAGAGAGAGAGAGAGAGAGGAGAGAGAGAGAGAGAGAGAGAGAGAGAGAGAGAGAGAGAGAGAGAGAGAGAAGGGAAGGAAGATAGTAGACCACTAACTTCGGATCAGCACGCTCCGACATTCTCATTAAGCTACAGGCTACTGCCCTGCAGGCACACATTTTATTTTCTTGAGGCAGAAAAGAGCCCTACTGGAATGCAGGCTCCATGGTGAGCAGGCCAAGGTTGATCTGAGGTTGACAAAGAAAATATCTTGCTAACCACTACACTTAGGGTGGCCTCCAAACCCTGAGACGTGTGTTGCCATCCATTCTTTTCTGCACACAAAAAGAACACTGCAGTTGCACTTGACCTCTGTATTTGATCAGTTAATGAAGAAATCCAGTGTTTATTCTGAGACACAACTAAAGCCATATCTTGACTTATGGACTCCTCTGGCTTTGATGGAGCAAATTACAGACTGTCAGGGATGCAGTCAGACTCTGCTACTCTGAGAAGCGTCCCTCCCTGTTCCTGTCTATTGATTCTGTAAAGCAAAGCAAAACAAAAACCAACCCAAACAAAAATCCCTAGCAAAACCTCAGTCTCTGAAACAAAACAATGAAACCAGGGCTCATTTACATGGGTAAAGTATCTTCAACCCAGTGCACTTTTTCTGAGTAATATTCTTGAACAGGAAAGCTATTAATACTTGCTGAATTTTAACGAACCTCAAAGAGCCTCTCCATCAATTTCATGTGAGAAGAGATCGTGAGCGGAGCTTTCCACAAACTTGAATTTTATAATAGCATTCTTTAGTCCAAAAGGGCTTTGACCTAGCTAATTTAATTGTCTTTGTTATTGATAGCCTCAGAGCAGTAAATAAACTTCATCTGAGAATGTGCTTGTGAGGTTTACTTTCCAAACAGCCTTTTGGATGACCCTTCCAAGGCAAAAAAAAAAAAAAAAAAAACCCAAACCCCAAACCCAAACAACCTTCTCTTTGTCTGTAGGAGAGTGCACTGCTTGCCGTCACAGCCACCATAAGAGGGTGACATGAGGTGTTGATGATGATGGAATGTGAGTCATCGAAGTGCTTTCTACCCCTCAAAATGTGCTGCCACCAGGATCCTCTTGGGTTGGCTCCGCAACCACTTTGCCAGAAGGTGACCAGCATCGTTGTACAATGGAAGACATTTAGTTTATGGTGTCCTCTTGCTCAGGCAGGCTCTTCCTTTCTTTTTCTGCAGGCCGGGTGGATGAAAAATAACCAGGAGGGGAACCGTCTTGCCAGCCAGCTTACAGCCACCAAACAGATCTGCATCAGGTAGAGTCTGATTCCTGCTACTTGGTTATCAGTGTTGAACTTCAGTCAGGAGCTTACGACAGACCAGGGGTTCCTCAGGGACCTCTGGGTGTTCTGCAACTTGTAACCTTTTGACCCACAGCTGAATACAGGAAGGGTTTGCACCCCCCTGGAGCTCTGGTGCTTGCAAAAAGGTCAAAGGAAACTTTTGCAAAGGACCCATTTTCTCCCACCCTCTAGCTGCCTGGCAGGTTGACTAAGACATTGGACCACAACTTTGCCTTGCCATTTCTGAAGTGAGAGCAACTCGAAGAGGAGGAGATAATTAAGTAGTGCAGACTAGTTGATTCGCTCTTTGCATCATCCTGAATATTTTTATTTTTTGCCTTGCTCCAAATAGCCACCTTTGTGTCAAGACGCGCAGTCATCATGAATCCTTGCAATGCCTTCTTTTGTCGGTTTTTTTCCCCCTATTAATACAACTCCAGCTATCCTCACTCCTCACTCCTGGGAGAAGGATGGGGCTATCTATACCCCTAAACAGCTCCAGTCTCAGAATCTCAAAGGGGTACTTCTACTTTGCCTTATAAAGAGTCGACATTGACTGGATGACAGTGACCCCCCCTCTGAAAATGCTTGTGTATTCTTTGCTAAACTATTCCTGAAATCTGTACATTTTGGTGATCTTTTAAATCGTATTATGTATTTCTGTCTTATTGGTTATGCTTTTTTGTTTTCTTGATTTATACTTCAGTTGTTTTTTCATTCTTTCATACCTCTCCTTGCCCATGACTTTAGTTTATCTGTTGGGGGAAAAAATGGTGTTCTTACTTTTTGCAAAAAGGACTAGTGTTTCCTTTATCTGGTGGATCCAAAATACACTGAAATCTACAGTCTGACTGAGGTTGAAACTTTTATCCCTCTGCTCTACCACAGATTTATAAAATAGCATTTTTATTACTAGAGAAGCTCACCCAGAGTTGCAAATATCACTCCTTAAATCCCCACGGTATTCCTAAGAGATCCAAGGACACATGATGCTTGGCTCAGAGAGTGTCAGTGATCCAAGACCAAATGTTATGTCATGATTGATGAGAATTGCTCTTCATTAATCAGCAATGAAGTCAACAGCCTAAGAGTCATCCTATACAAACTCACCATGCGCGTCCTCAGGATGACTCAGTACATAGACACTAGTGATCGAAGCTAGGTCTATGTTTCTCTGAGGGACTATTTGCTTTGTCTGCATTAGTTTCAACTTTTCCTCCCATTCTTCTTCCATCAACCCCTTTCTCTTTATCCTCCTAAAATCAGATATAGAAAAAAGTAGTTAAAGTTAATCCAAAGCAAACAGCCAAATATATTTTATAAGTTTCAATGTAGTGCTTTAAATGTCAGACTATTAAACACCAGATATAGAGCGCACTCACATATGGAATGTTTTCATTAGTCTTGAGCCAACAATTTATTTTTTCAATGCCTGCAAGTGTTATGTTACTCTGGGGAGTAAAATGGAAGTCTCTCATTTCTCCTCCTTCTTCTTCATATTTTTCTTTACCTTCTTCTCCTCCTCAATCTTTTTATCCTTCTCTTTCTTGTTTTTCTTTGTCCTCTCGGTCCTTTTCTTCTTCTACTTTATTCTGTCCATCCTGTTCTTATGAGATCTTGTCAAAATGAAGCCATGCAGGCAAGCACATTTTGTGGTAGCACAAACATACTAGGACCATTTACTTTATCTTTAATACAAACTTATTATAAGAGGGCTGAGCCCCGGTGGCGTAGTGGTTGTGCGCGGGACTGCGGCCCACTGGGATGGAGGTTCAATTCCAGCAGTGGGGCTGGGCCTCCTACTCCCACCACCAGAGAGCAGTGATGCCCCCCAAAAAACCACAAACAAACAAACAAAACCCCCAAAAAACAAAACAAAAAAAAACTTATTATAAGAAATAAAGAAAAATGCCACCAAAGTCTGTCCAAGTGAAATGGAAAATAAAGTCTAATAATATATAAAATAGAATATATCATTTATTTTTATGAATTCAATCAAGACATGGACTTGGGGTATCTTTGTAATATATAGTTCTGGCAAATGTTTTTGTGACCTGTTCTCTGTAAGATGAAAACAAGTGAATTTTCATTGCTTAAAGAAAATACTTGCAAAAAAAGAAAATACCTGCCTCAAAATATTATGCCTCAAAATTCCAAATATAATGGCAATGATTACTTTTTCCCAATTAAGATCAGTAGTGGTATTGCATTTGAGTCTGGTTATATGTGTACTCTTTTCCAATAATCAAAATAACTTAGTGTCCTCTAGCCTTGAACTGCTGGATTTCAGTGCCATTAAAGGTACAGAGCATTTCCAAGAGGAGGTGAGGTTTCATTGAAAATGATTTTGAAATCAGAACTCACTCCAGCTCCTTTCTTACAAAGTGAAAGTTGAACCACATGGATGTTCCGATGGACAATCCAGTCAGTTCTGCCAAGATTCAGTATGTTGTGTCTGAAGTTAAGACGCAAACAGCACTTGTTAAGGCTAGGTGACCTTCCATCTCAGACATACAACTTACTCTCACCTCTGGGGGGTGGGTGATAAAGCTATGGAAGAGTCAAAAGTTTTAAGTTGTAAATCTAAAAGTAACAACAGAGAACAAAAATCACAAAGTACATTTATAAATCAAGGATTGATAACCAATAGGGGATAATCCATGAAAAGAGTTGCTTTAAAAACACAAGAGGGCTTGACTCCAACACAACACTGTCAAGCTTCTGAAAAGCTGCTACCTCTGCCACAATTAGGAAGGTGGAGGAAAATCAAGAAGTTCAAGGGCCAGAGGCTACGTACTTTATTGTTGACTTGGGACCTGACACTGGCTGCTACCATCTGAGGATCAATAAGACAAAGCCCAAAAGGGTTATCTCCAAGACTGTAGCTTCATGTCCACAAGCCAACAAAACACACCCTACCAAAGTCTTAGCACCCACAAAACTATGAACCAGATTCTTGGATCCCTGCTCTTGTTGTTGCAAAAAGCCAAACACTTCTACATTGAAACCCACTAGCTTCTATGACCCACACTTTGCAGTGAAGCACCTACTTGAAGGAAGCAAAGTTCCTGCAGAACCCAACCTCTAAGGGAGTTGTGCTTAGTTGGTGTGTTAGTCCAGGTAGGCTACAGGAACAAATTTCATAGACACACATATGGATAGAAGGAAAAGGTTTATATTCAAGAGGAACAGGACATTGAGAAAACATCCCAGTCCAGTCCAAAGTCACAAGTTCGATATTAACCCATATACCCGAAATCAGTCTATTAAGTCTCCTTCCGACTCATGAAGTCACAGGTCAGTGGGTGCAGAATCCTATCGTTCACCCCATGGCTCCTTGCTTCCAGGACTCAGGGTCCATCAACGATGAGAAGTAACTCATCGCTGGCAGAGGTCTCCATGTGGCTACTCCAGCTTCAGAGGTCTGGCTCCATCAGGGCTAAGTCGTGTGGTCTCTCCACCGGCTCCTCCAGCTTCTTGGATGCTGCCATTTTGTTTTGTCTGTGATTCATCGTCTCTAAGACTAACTCCCAACACCTGGGGAAAATAACTTCTCATCTTCACGAGGGAAATATCGGGAGGTTTCCCAGAAGTCTCAGGAGAAAGCCATGCCCACATATAGGCGTCATTGGCTACTCAAATGGCTATCTCCAGATTAACAGGCTAGACTCCACTTCTACCTTTCAATCATAAAATTAACATAAGCACATGACCACCACAGAAGGCATAACACAGGGGACTGAATACAGTGGACTGAGTCAATGGCTACCATGTGCTGAAATTCATGCATATCATCTGCCACGAAGCCAAACAAAGTTATAGATGTCTATACAAATGATGTGAAAGGAAGATCCTGTGAAAATTACTAAGCGAGGGAAGATCTTGTAAAAGTCTCCAAACCAAAAACCACACTGCCATCAAACCAGCTCTGATGTAGAGCAGCCCTGTAGGACAAGGTAGACTTGTTCCTGTGGATTCTGGAGGCTGTAACTCATGATGGGCCCAGGAAGCTCCTCTTTCTCGCAATGCACTGCTTGTCTTTTGAATTGCTAATCTCAGAAGCAACCCAATGGGTAACCACTCTGCCACCAAGGCTCCTAGTGAACAAACCTCTCAGTAGGAAATGACGTGTGGTTCTCATTGGTATTATTTTACTTTCTTACAATAGCACCGAAGTATTCTTCATTTATGATGTACTCTTTTAATAGAGGTAATCATATTTTTTAATGGAAATCTTATTGCATTAGGGCCTCTTACAGCTCTGAGAACAATCCATGCATCAATTGCATCAAGCATATTTGTATGTATGTTGCCCTCATTCTTTTCTAAACTCCTACTTTCTATTAAGCCCTTGGAAAATTAGCCATTTTTTAAAAATAAATCATTTTGTTGGGGGCTCATACAACTCCTTTCACAATCAAAACATATGTCAATTGTATGCAGACTACATTTGCACATTTGTTGCAGTCATCATTCTTGAAACATCCTCCCTCTACCAAGGCCCCCGGTACCAGCTCCCCATATTTCCCCTCCCTCCCCATGCCCCCTCCTCCATGAACCCTTAACAATTTACAGATTGTCATTATTTTGTTATCATACAATGTCTGATGTGTCCCTTCACCCACTTCCTCAATGTCCATACCCCAGAGAGCAGGTCATATGTAGATCCCTGCAATAGGTTCCCCCATCCTTCCACTCTCCTGGTATCACCACTCTCATCCCTGGTCCTGAAAGGACCATCTGTCCTGAATTACCCCTGTTTCCCGCTCCAGTGTATATCTTCTGGTCTGACTGGATGTGTAAGGTAGAATTGACATCATGGTAGTGGGTGGAAGGAAGCATTTACAAACTAGAGGAAAATCGCATATTTCATCATTGCTACACTGTACCTTGACTGACTTGTCTCCTCACGACAACCCCTCAGTAAGGGAATGTCACTTGAGGTAATCATATTTCTAGAGACTTCCACAAGTATGTTCCTTAGATGTCACATTGGTGAGACTTTGGTTCCTTTTGAACCAATCACTAGAAGAGGATATTAATTGGGAGAAAGCAGAAAATCAGTAAAATTAGGAAAACTTTCACTGGGTTGCATTGACCCAGTAGCCCCAACAACAAACCTAAACATACCTACCATCATGAAAATGGCTTTTGCTTCCACTAAACATAGGTTTGTCCCATCAGCAATAATGTGAGATCCCTCCAACCTCAGAGTCCTTCTTTACCTCATGCTTCTTATTCATTCAACTGTTTCTCTTCTGGAATTTCCCTAGCATGAGACTTTCTAAAATCTGTCAACACTAGAGAGGACATATTCATGAAGAACTATTTTTAAAGTAGCTTTTTATTAATTTTATCAGCATATTATTTAAAATAGCACTGAGTTTTGTATCTTAAAATAGAAATATAGGGCTGAGCCCTGGTGGCATAAGTGGTTGAGTATGGGTCTGTGGCCCACGGACTTGGCGGTTCAAATCCAGTGGTGGCTCTCAGGAGCAGCACTGGGTAGCTCCCATGACCACCAGAGGCAGTGATGCCCCTCCCCAAAAAATAGAAATATTTAAAAATTTGTTTCACTAGGTTCATTTAAAAGTTGATTTTTAAATAAACATAATTTCAATTTCATTAACCTAACATAGTACCATATATTCTAACTTAAATGAAATAAAATTCAAATTAGAGTATATGGTAATAAGTGGTGCCTGACTGTTAGAAAGAATAGCATCCAGGGTGTTAAAGACTGGCTTTAAAGCAAGTAATCATCTAAGGGAGGTGTTAACTAAGTCCATATGAAAGGAGCAAACCAGTCTATATCTCCTAATGATCCTAAGTAATATTCAAATCTAAAAGAGGGGATGGCACAAGAGCTTAAATTGTGAACACCTGGCTTGCAGAATGCTGTGGAGGCCAGTGGAAAAATCCATTTGCAGGATGCACCCATGGATTAAGTCTCTGGTGAATTCCCTCCAATCATAGTTGGGGGATGTGAATAGCTCTGTCATCACACAGAAGCATTGTAAACTTGACATGACAGATGAAATTAGGCCAAAATGTAATATCATTTAATTTAATTTTGAGCCATTTTAAAGTTGCTTCAGTTAAAAAAAGTGAAAGAGAAATACACCTGGATTAAAACCCTGGTAAATTGCCTCGGATCATGGACCAGAAATGTGTACAGCTTTGCTACTATGCAGAATGCATTAGAAAGTGGGTTATTGCATATGCATTTAGATTAAAATTCGACACCTTCTCATTCGATCTTTCTTATGATCTATTTAAATTTGTTTTTAATATCTTCTAGTTTCTTTGTGTTTTTTTTTAATCAGTTTTACTTTGTTATTCTGGGTAGCTAGTTGTTTTGTTTTGGGTTTTTTTAAAAATGTTTTTCAGTATATGAAATCCAAGGTAGGTAAATCTGTAGAGACGGTAACTGGATGAATGATTCCTTGGTTCCTTGGGGGTTTAGGAGGGGAGGTTGGAGGGCAATGGTGAGCTAATAACAATGAGTGCAAGAATGCCAAAAATGTTCTAAATTGAATATGGTGATGATTTGATAACTCTTCTTGATGTGATTGAATGGCTGAACTGTATGCCATGTGAATTGCATGCTGATGAAACTGTTGGGAACAAACGTCTTGATCAGTATAAAACAACTGTTCTCAACTTGTGGGTTGCGACCCCTTTCTGGGGTCAAACGACCCTTTCACTGGGGGTGCCCAATTCATAACAGCAGCAAAGTAACAGTTGTGAAGTAGCAATGAAAACAAGTTATGGTTGGGGGTCATCACAACATGAAGAACTGTATGTGAGAGTCGGGCATGAGGAAGGTTGAGAACCGCTGGTACAGACCTCCCATTTCTCGTAAGATAGCATCTTGAGCCGTCAGTTTTAGTCCTTCATCTGTCCTGCACTACCTGAAATGTCTCCTCCCTAATTGGTTAAAGGTATCCAGATAGCTTCAGAACCTATTTTGGAAAATGAAGTCCTAATCACGGGAAGACACTGAGGTCCATCATCTGTAGTTTCAGAGAAGGTATAGCGGGTTAGTGTGGGCTGGAGGGTAACAAGAATGAAATGTGATTTTAGAGGCGCTCTGGATGGACCCGAGAAGGGATGGAGCATTTGGTGAAGAGTAGGGTGGGTTAAGCTGTGAACTACTAACCACAAGGTTGAAAGTTGAAATCCACCAGCAGCTTCTTGGAAGAGAGATGAGATTGTCGGCTGTGGAAAAGCCACAGACTCGGAAACCCTAAGGAGTCTAGTGTTCTACAGGGCCTCTGTGAATAGAAATTGACTCCGTGGTCATAGATTTTGGTTTAGGGTCATGATTGTCCCGTCCCAATGTGGCCCATCCAACAAAACAGAGAAGATGCTGAATTAATTAGTCTTAAGTCCCAGTCTTGCCCTCACCACCTCAGGGAGTCCCACTCATCAGCTGGACAGCAGTCCATACAGGCCCTCAGGTACCACCTTCCTGTATGCATGTGAAGGTAGCTTATCCATGCCAGCAGGTTCTGTTAAGCCCTATCTCCACAATGCCAGGAGAACTCTTTGTCTATTTTAAACAGGCAGGTTTGACCCATGGCAGCCTAGTGTGTATCACAATAGAACTATGTTCCATAAGGTTTTATTTATTTTAAAATCACTTTATTGGGCTTCATACAACTCTTATCATAATCCAAAAAGTTTTAAATGGCCTTTTGGGAGAGGAATAGATCATCAGACTTTTCTTCCAAAGCACTTCTGTTTGTACTCACACGTTTAACCTCGCAATTAGCAGATAAGCATGTTGACTGCTATGTCACCTGATGTAGCACTGGAAGTTGTGGATTTAGAGTGAGGGTGGGCTTTCTTGGTTGTCAGAGAAGCAATTCTGTATGAAGCCATCCAAGGGCAAGTGCTCCGTGGACCCACACACTGGGGAAATGGGCATGCAGTCCATGGAAAACAAGAATTACCTTTGCAACCTTCCCAATATTCCAGGACAAAAGGGCACAGAGGTTATGATCTTCATCTCACAGAAAGAGCAACAGGGCTCCAGGAGGTTTTAAAACTACCCCCAGAGTTACAGAGCCACTAAATGACAGAACACAAACTAGAACCAGGCTTTCCTGACTCTCAGTCCTGTGCTTTGTCAGTGCCCTGCTTCTGTTGATAAACAGCCTTTGTAGAGGAGAAAAGAAGGGAAAAAAATTGTGCCACAAAGTTGAATTTAGTCAAATGTGTTATTCTAACAGCGATGGATTGAATTCAGTAAATTAATTGCCTCATTAAAAAGGAGAGAGGATTTTTTAAACCTGAACTCACCTTGTTTTGTGTAGACATATCCTGGAGCCACGTTATCATAAGCAAACAAATTTTCAGAAAACATCAGTGTCAAGGGACTGGCTGATTTGGTCAATCCAATTAAATTGCCAGTTAATTACATGACAGAATGTTTAGGAATGAGACAAGATACAGCCAAGGTACTTATTTGATGTTGTGAAATCACATACAATCTATTTTTTTTCACATAATTGAGTTGGTGCAGGGTGTTGAAATAAACTATGGCCTTCTAGAAGTTTCTATTACTTTTTCTCAATATAGTATGCATCATTTGCTGAAGACCCCTTACTTCTCCACAAAATGTGAATTAAGAACCCTGCCTTTACTAATATCTCCCCTTTCTCCTATTCCAGAGCATTGATTTCCATCATCTATTCGGTGGTCCTCTCCTCTTCCTCCTCCTCCTCCTCCTTCCTTTGCTTCTTTCCCATTCAGTTTAAAGTGCAGACTCAGTATGATTATTATAATGATGACTTGATGGCATTCCTTCACAGAAGACAGGCTACTCTTAGGGAACTCTGCTTGAGCCAGAGAAGCTCCGGTGTTCCTTTCTGTTGTTGTTCTACACTTGATCTTAGCCAAGGCCGAGAAACGATCTGTTGTTGTTCTTTGTAGGTATTCCCCAGTGGGTTTCCACTCAGAGCAACCCAATGCACAACAGAACAAAACACTAGCCAGTCCTATGCCAGCCTCACACTTGTTTTCACACTTAAGTCTATTGCTGCAGTGACTGTGTCAATTAGTTTTGTTCAGGTTCTGTTTTCTTCCAGGGACTGGCCGCTCCCAACCATTGGACCAAAGTACAGGAGATAAAGTCTTGCCCTTCTCACTTTTAAGGAGGATCCTGGCTTTATTTTCCCCATGAGTGATATGTTTCTTCTGGTGATCCATCTTATCACTGATATTGCATATTGAAATATTGCACCATTGGGCTGAGCCCCGGTGGCGTAGTGGTTGTGTGCGGGACTGCGGCCCACAGAGTTGGCAGTTCAAATCCAGCAGCAGTTTTCCAGGAGCAAGGCTGGCCCTCCTACTCCCACCAGAGGGCAGTGATACCCCCACACACAAAAGAAATATTACACCACAATTCAAGTACACCAATTCTTCTGTGGTTTTCTTCTTCACTATCCAACCTTCACATCTGAGGTGAATGGAAATACCATGGCTTGGGTCAGACGCACTTTATTCCTGTGTTGGGCAGATGACCCCAAAGACATATTTAAAATGTGGACAGAGCAAAGCTGTGACTTTGAGGACTAAGGCAAACCTAACCCTAGCTATGGTAGACTCAACCACCTCATAAACATGGTTCTTTCTGGCTGCAAGTAAAAGTTGTTTGGAATGTAAAAAATTATTTGTAAGTCAATATTCCACTGGGTTCATGACTATGATCATCAGGAAAAATTTCCGATTGAGGAAAGGTAACCTTTCATCATGGTTCAGATACCAGGATCTGAACAAATAGACACAGCTCCAATGTCCCGTAGTGAGCTAATGCAAAAACTTCCTAGAGCCCATCCACGAGTGTCCATCCATCAGATGCAATACTGCTCAGCAGTACAAAAGAGTGGGCTTTTGCTACGCACAGTCGCTTGTGAGAAACTCAAGTCCTTTACACTAAGGGAAAGAAGTTAGACTCAAAAGGTGACATCTTGTATGATTGCATGTACATGCCATTTTGGATAAGGGGAAACCATAGGGAATGACACAAAGAGGAGAGGAACTGGTGAACTGAAAAAGATATTGGGGAGGTGATAACGTTTCCCCATGCTTTGATCAGGGTAGTGGTTATATGACAGCACATATATCAACAGTCATAGAATTGTACAACCCCCATCCTGTCACCACCTCCACAAATGGCTTTTACCGAAAATTGGTCTTCCATACCCGAGTTTGCTCTGTTAGGACTAACGCAAAACCCACCTGTCTAACCAGTAATGTTGTACCCTGAGCAAATTAACCAGCTTGTGTGGACACATCACTGAGTCATCAGGTGTGGCATAAGTCCCTTCACGGTGTTTACCTCACTGAGTTGTCATGAGATTTAAGTCAAGTGATCCATATATACTTCCCACACTCGGCCTCATACGGAATGCACTTGCAGTGAGGGCATACTTTCAACAATCAAGTTGGCACAAATCCCAGAGGGACAATTTACTGATTTGCCTCTTTGATTTGACCAGTGATCTCTTAATTTTCCTTCACATCCATGTGAGTTCTCCAAACACCACCATCCGTGTACTGAGCTTGCTCAGGTACCAGTAAATCTCACGAGAACTCTCCTGATCCCACCCCAGCCCCATCCTCTATGTTCTCCATCTACAGGTGCTTAGAATAACTGGCTCCGTGAGACATCGTCTGTTAATGGCAGCCACACACTGTGCTTGTCAAGGCCAGAAAGAGAGAGATGACAGTACACAATTCAATCATCTCCCACTGCTGATTTATTCATGATGCCCGGTTTTTCTATCCATCCAAAATATCAAAGAACGTCACTTACACACACACAAAAATAAGAAATGTTTGGGATAATATATGCAACTCCTTCCTTGTAGTTCATTTCAAAGCAGTGCATTATTAAGTTCTGAAAACTTACTCTAAGCTGCATTGTTGAGTACTGCAGAGTTCAGTTAGTTTGGAGGTCAGGAAAAATTGAAATTACTTTCTTCCAATATCAGGGCTAATGGTGAGGAACCATGGCGTGGATCCTCGAACACAATGGATGGTACCCAAGTTCTCTACATGGTACACGACTTCATTTTGGAAAGCATTATCATTTCTTTTTCCAACACACTGCTTTTCTAATTATATTTTGTTTATGCAATTGCCATTACTTTTCATTCTCTGGGAACACAACAAATGAAAGTAGGGGTTCGAGGTACAAAAATGACCTAGAAAAATACTACACTCACCTTCTGGAAGGTAGAATTTCCAATTCATGATTCCATTCCTTCAACTGGTCTAAATATATTCAAAACACAAAATACTGCATTCACCTTCTGGAACTTAGAAATTTTAATTCTTAATTTTATTCCTTCAACTGGTCTAAATATATTCAAAACACAGAAGAAAGTCATCTGTGGCCTAAGCTTCGGCTTTATGTTTGAGATAAATGGCGCTACGGAGATGGTGTGCTCAATACTATTAGCTATTTGTGCTATTGAGAGAACAAGTTGCTCTCATGACTTGTTTGGTGGGAATGGGACAGGGAAGAGGAGGGATTAGACAGCAGAATGGAGTTGGGAGATATATTTCTGAGAGTCATAATAATATATAGAGAAGATGCTTGGGTTCCTGCAGCCTAACTTTCCTTACCCAACAGCTGTCAACCCTCACAACTCTTAGATTATAAAGTATTCATTTTTAAGATTATAGTAAGGATCTGGCTGTGTGTTGGATTGTGTTTGAAGATTTTTTTTCTCCTGTGAAGAAATAATGCTCCTTCTGGTCCTGGCTCCAAAAAAAAAAAGATTGGCTTCCAACTATTCATACAGCCACATTTGATTCAATATGGCCTTGCTTAAATCTTCCAGGAGACAAAATATCTACATCTATCAAAATCTACATTCAGTTCCACAAACTTGTAAATCTCTTTTTATAAATATATGAAAGCTCTATTCCACTCATTATCAATACTTTGTGGATGCTGCATAAGAGAGGAATACGCATAGGTAACAGTGTGCTTTGGTGAGTAAATGCAAATTGCTAAGGGGCAAATCCACCCACAAACCCAGAATGATACCCTCTCTTTGGTATTCTCCAAAGATGATCAACATCATTTTTACTCTTTCCTTATATAAGAACTCTACATTGACTATTAAGAAATGAAATATTTCTTCTTTTAAATTTGGATGGGAATGGTGACTTGCTGTGACTAAGAGACTGTGGTGAAAATTATATCTGGGACGTTGGGACCCAGACCTTAGAATATTGACCATCCTTATTACCTTCTTCGAAGATAGCTGCCATGTAAAAAGTGCAGAAAACCAATGACAGGGACAGTTAGGCTGTGAGTAGGTGGTCACATGGGCCACGTGGAGGAACACTAAGGATAATAGGTATGAGTGATTCCTGAGGAGTGATGCTAGTCAACTTAACATGTGGCAGAAACCAAAGAACAAAATGAAACAAAAATACCCATGTAATCCAATTTATATCTCAGAATCAATAAAAAACAAATTGTGATCATTTTAGACCACTATCTTTTAGAGTGGTTTGTTATGTAGCAGTATGTAACTGAAATATTTTCCTTCGACATTCATTCATACATGCTACTGTCAACAAAGATCAAAAGGAGGAAGCCAAATAAACATGTATTCCAATAGTTAATTAAGAATGTTGGCAAGTAATTCTTTTCATTGTCAGTGTTGACAAATGAGAAGTAACCCAAATATTTCCATTTAAATTAAGCCATTGTGATCAATAATTTTTATATTAAGAAATCAGTCTTCACATCAGTTCAGATCAGAAACTCCGCTTTATATGTTATCTCATTCTTATAAACTTTAAGCAGCGATAAAACCTGAAATGTATGTCATTGAGAAGTACATCCATCTAGTCATTCATGTTGTTTTCTCTGATTCACATTTGAAAAAATTTATGGGCTCGTTTGGAAAATGTGAAAGAGGAAAAAAAATCAATAGAGTAACCATGATTTATGAAGGTGAAACCTTCACATCATGAATATTTCATCAGGAGAATGTGGAAGCCATCAGATTTCATCTGAATATATGCGTCAATCTGCTGTGATTAATTCACAAGTGGACCAATACCCTTTATTAATGGAGAAGATCATTGGGTACGTAGGAACAACATCAGAGCTCCCCACCCATGTCAGTTTCAACAGACTTTGGAGATTGTAAATACAATAAAAATAACCCTGGAAAAGGTCATTTAAGGTCTCTTGATGAGGAGCAGACAACAAGGAAAGGCCAAGTCTTTCTGCATGTCTTGCAGAGGCACCACACATTGAGTCAACTTCCACTGTCTATGGGAAAACCAAGTCAAAATCTTTCTCTGTTTTCTAGGACTGATCAGGTTTCTTGAACTGAAGCAATTTCTGTGAATGTAAAGGATTGCATTGAGTCATCCCCATAAAAATATGTTATTGAACTCCTAATTTTGTACCCATCCATATGCAGGAATATTCTTATGATGTGTTATTGTGATCAGTCCCGTGTAAGTGGGGTCCTAAAGTTAATGACTTCTTACCTCAACAGGAGAAGAATAGGTACAGATGCAAATACATGTATTATACATAGAAATATAATATATATTGAAATTTTAACTTATGTATATGTTTAAATTTGGAATCGGGGTTTTTCTGACAGGGTGCTAGGAAGATCAGACAAATTGTTGGGTCCTAGACCTAATGACTTCTTAAAATCAAGTAGAGCACAATAGATATAAATGTATTATGCATTAAAATATATACTGAAATCCTAAACCTTGTGCATATGAAGTCAGATTAGTATAATTTGGGTCCCAAATCTACTGACTTCTTATGATCAAGAAGAACAGTATAGACACAGATATAAATGGAGGTGGAGCAGTGCTGGTGATGGCATAAAAAGACAGACTCACAGAGCAGATGCATCTACAAGTCCAGGAACTCTAATGATTTGCCAGCAATGACTACAATTTGATATAGAAAAAGAAAGACCTACCTCCCCACAGGGTCACATCTTGAATTCAGGCCCCCAGAATTGTTAGTCAGATAAACAGCTAGTCTCCTGAATCATGTTTGTTAAAATCACCCCCTATGCGATATTTTCTGTGAAAGCTGCACCAGGCGCTAGAAACAGTGGGAATCTAGTTGTCAAAATCTATCATGATGGTAATTCAGGCTTCTCCAAGAATCCTTTGGCTTAGGAACAATGGCACTAGACTCTGAGGGTCCTGGGAAAATGGGCGAATGAAATGAAGAACGGGAAAGAGATTGTGTGGAGAAGAAGTCAGTCCGGAACATTGAAGAGACTCATCATCAAGCAATTAGCGATACAAGCAGTGGCACACTAAGTGCCCATCGATCCTCAGAAGAACAGGGGCAGCACAAAGAATAAGGGAAATTAGACACCGATCAAAAGAGAAACATATTCAATAAAGAACTCAGGCAGAATGTGGCTGAGACAGCTCAACCCCCAGGTTACAAACAGCCAAGTCATGGGGGGTGGGGGGGGGGTGGGAGATGGATTCCTGGAGCTGCGTCCCTCTCTCATATAGTTTGCACAGGTGGTCCGCATACACAGGATTTCATCCTCGAGTTATTGATTCCCTTGAAAGAAACCAAAACTTTCTAAGAGTCATGGGGAAGGACTTAGAAAGGGTCAGAAGTTAATTTAGCAGCAGGAGCATTCACTGAGTCTCACTTGCTTCCTGGCAGAGGAAATTAATCATGGATTTGAAGGCAGTCTTTTCATGGCTCGGGAAAAACAAGGTCCGCACAGGTGTGAGTGGCTTCATTAGTGAACTCCTCAACCTGCCGCTGAAAGCCGCCATTTAGAATTGACGTCAGACCGGCCCAAAGCTTCACAGAGGATGAGGGAGAGGCTTAGTTATGGAGGTGGGGGACTTGGAAGGTGCTTCAGAAGGAAGGAAACATGAGGATGTGCGCAGAGCCTGCATGATTCGAGTTAGAAGGATTTCTTTGTCAAAGGGCCCCAAACCCCGCAAACACAAACCAGTGGCCTACAAGTTGATTCTGACATACCATGACGCCATGTGTATCAGAATAGGGCGGCACCCCACAGGGTTTTCATGCCTGTAACCTTTTAGAAAGTCCCTGAGTGATGAAACAATTTGGGCTCCATCAGCTACTGACTTAAAGGTGTACAGTTCAAGGCCATCCCATGGCCTGGTGATCAAATTCCTTATAGGTAATAGACAGGAACCCCCAAACTGTAACCTCTGGGGTGGCAGTGAGTCAGAATCAATGCAAGGGCAACAACTTTCTTTGTTACCCCTGATCTTTAAAAGCAGATCACCAAACCTTTCTTCTGACGTACCTCTGAGTACATTTACCTACCGACATTTTGGCTAGTAGCTAAGGGGCCAAATACTAATGCCGATGTGCCATCCAGGGATCCCACAATCCCAGGATAGATTATGCACATGCAAGGGTCAGGTGAGAATTTTGGAGACATTGAAAAGTCTTTCAGTATGTAAACATGTTGCTTAGTCTTTACCTGAATGGTTACAATGTCAGATTATATTCATTTTTTTCTAAGGTTTATGCGGGGAAACTGGAATCTGTTTGTTGTCCATTCTCCCATGTAGGTGACCTGGTGTTGTCGTGAGCCATGCATTGGCCAGTGAACTGCAAGCTTGGAGGTTCAGATCCACCAGCCGTTCTGCTGCAGGAAGATGAGGCTCTCTGCTCCTGTAGAGTTCTACAGTTTTAACCTCAACGAACAATTTTAGTCTGCCCTATGGGATTGCTCCCAGTCATGATTAATTGCATAGCAATGGGCTAGGGGTTAGCCCTGCGGGGTTGGGGGTGAGGGGCAGGTAGTGATTCTGCATTGGCCTCTGATCAGCCTGCTCTGCAATTCAAAACCACCAGCATCTGCTTAGGAAAAAGTCAGGGTTTTCTACTCCTGTCATAGTTACAGCCTCTGAAACCCCAGGGAGCCACTATGAGTTAGCCTTGACTGCATAGCAGTGCGATCTAGCGAACAGATACTCAGTAAACCTTAGCTGAATGAAGGGGACGAGGTGAATGAATGAAAGCTCTTGGAAGGGCTCCAGAAACACAAGGCAAACTCATTGTCCTTTAAATATTTACTTCAATATTTAGATTTCCTTCCGCGATTGTAGTAAACAAGATAAGATTGTATCCTAGAAGGAATTGATTCAGGGCTAGCGTGGTACTGGAGAAAACACACACAAATAAGCTTGGCCAAACATTTCAGCAACCAATGAGCTCAACTGCTCAGGATTTAGACTCTCATGCCTGGGGATGCAATAACTTCCTGGGACCTTGAGAATTTCATTGATCTGGGTTTTAGACTCTTGAATGTGATGAGCGGGAAGGGGAGAAATGTTCTTATGTTCAGTGTGCAATACCAAGAATGTGCTTTTTCAGAGGATATGGGGCTCATCTGTATTTGAATCTGTTGTTGAAGAAGAATATGGAAAGTACCAGAGACTCCTCAAAGAACAAACCAATCTATCTTGGCAGAAGGATGGCCAGAGTGCTCCTTAGCGGCAAGAATGACATAGTTCACGTTACCTGCTTTGGTCTTGTTGTCAGGAGGGTCCAGGCCCTGGAGAAGGCCATCATGCTTGGTAGAGAGGCAGCGAAAAAGAGGAAGGACCCTGGAGCAACTAGATTGGCATTGTGGGTGCAACTATGGGCTGAAGCGTAGGGACCATGGTGAGAATGGTGCAGGACTGGATAGGGTTCTGTTCGGTTCTTGCATAAAGTCACTCTGGGTTGGAACTTGGGACTGATAGGTGGCTTCATGTGATGAAAGAGGCTCTGGTGTAGTGAATAATGTGGTTGGCTACTAACGCCAAGGTAAGAAGTTAGAGAACCACCAGTTCTTCTGCAGAAGGAAGATGAGGCTTTCTACTCCAGTAGGAGAGTGGCAATTTCACTGCCATTGAGTCTATGATGACTCACAGACACCCTGTGGGACAGGGTAGAATGAGCCTCTGATTTTCTGAGTCTGTAACTGTTTACAGGCAGAAAACACTTTCTTTCTCCAAGAGAGGAAGTAACTGGTACTTTCAAAATGTAGACAGTTCAGATTTAATCCCAATGCATAGCCCCTAGCCACAGGTTAATTGTATTTTCTTCTACTCATGAAGGAATTTGTGAATACGAAAAATGCCTCCTTCTCATGTTGGGGGCCATATTTACACTTTTGTTTGTTCTGCTTGTCCCACTCTATATGCTTGCACACAGTGATTGGTTTATTGGGTGATAACTTCTACTCAAGCTAAAATGCACAACATAGAAGCAAAAGCATCATTCTTTTCTTTTTTTTTCTTTATTGCCCATGCCCCCATCCATTCATCCTTTAATTGGCTGCTAGAATTGCCAAACCAGTAAACCTGGATGAAAAGTGTACAAAATGTCCTTTAAAGAGAGGTGTTAGCAGTTTAGAATATGTCATTTTAGACTTATGGTCGGCTATAACATTTGATTCACCTATCAAACAGGAAAGATCCATGCTAGTTTCTTTCCCTTCATTAGTGAAATTCATTTTAAGGTCTCCAGGGGGTAAATTATTTTTAGAATTAGTTTTTATTTTATTAGTCAGGTTGCAGAGTGTCAAGATTGGAGTGAAGCCAGCGGCACTTCACTGAGCTTATTAATATTGATACGATCACTCAGTGTTCTGTGCTGAGCGACACTGCTAACCTCCTGAGACGGAGTGAGTTTTTTTTTTTAAAGAGACCACGTTGTGTAAAAATACATCTATCTTCTGTTTGTTTCTTGTGCTGTTTGTGTCCAGGGCAAGTAGAATATCCACATCCCTGTTCTAGGATTTAATTCATTTTGAGGATCAACGTGGGGCTAATTTTCTCTGCTAGATGTTGAGATGGCTAAAGGCCTCCTCAATGAAATTCTCCCCTTCAAGAAGCTTGGAATATATCAATAAAGATTCCTGTAGCACCTGTTCTGTTCCAGGAAAACTACTGGAAGCTGCAGAAGATGAAGAATGATAAAGACCCAGGCTTGTTAGTGGTTACAGGAACAGGAGGAAGGAGCTAAAGAGGAGTTACTGCTTCACGGGAATAGAAAATTTGGCAACATCTACTAGTGATGGGTCTACAAAGTGATTAATATAACCACTGCCACAGCATCGTACACGTGGAAAATGTTGCATTAGCAAATACTGCTCATCACAACAAAAACACTTTTTAAATATTTAGAATGGCTAAAGTATTGTCTGAATTAGGAGAGGGGCTGAGAGAACGATCTCATTGGAAATGCTCCATGGGATCAGTGAAGTTCACGTCCATGGGGAGGAAGCCTGAAAAGGGAAGTGGCTTTTGAAGGGATTGGCAAATTAAGTAGATTCTGAGAGATGGACATTAAGGATTTAAATAAGGAGAAAGGACTAAGAGATGTTTCAAGGGATTAGTATGAACAAAGAGAAGCAAACCTTGTAGGAATTTAGAAAACAAGCCTAGTGGCTCCCATACAAAGAACGTGCCTGGAGATTCAACAGTCACGGAGAACATTAGGCTGTGGCCACAGTGCTGAAGGTCTGAGTGCCAGCTCAACAACTCTGAACTGGACTTCTATGGTGACTGGCATCCAGCAAGTACTCCAAGGAAAGAAAGCTATTTTATTAATAAAGAAAGATTAGATTCATCCTTTTATGGGCAGGCAACACATTCAAGATAGTGTTTCCTTAAGGGATTTCCTAATATTTTTGTGGAATAACTAGACCTATGCTTGTTATAGCTGGTTAATCAAAGCAGTGCCTAGAAATTACTGACAATGAGAGCCATTCTGTTTAGCGTAGAGCAGCGGTTCTCATCCTGTGGGTCGTGACCCCGTTTGGGAGTTGAACGATGCTTTCACAGGGATGACCTGTTCATAGCAGTAGCAAAATTGCAGTTATGAAATAGCAATGGAAATCAATTTATGGTTGGGGGTCACCCCAGCATGAGGTTGTGGTTAAAAGGTCGCAACATTAGGAAGGTTGAGAACCATCAGTGTAGAGGGTAAGAATACATTTTGAAATTTACACTAAATGTACAAACAAGACCTCTTAAGTTCATCGCCAGCTATTGTTGAGGTTGTTAGGTGCTGTCTGGTTAGTTTTGACTCAAAATTTCCCGATGTAAAAGAGAATAAAACACCACCTGGTCCTGTGCCACCCTCACAATTTTTCTCCCCTCCACTCTACCCAGCAGGGGCTGGTCTCCTCTTCAAGGATTGGCCACTCTTTTTAGAACATGCCCAAAGTACGTGACAGGACGTCTTGCCATCTTGGCTTTGAAGCAGCATGTGGGTTGTTCTTCCAAGACAGATCTGCTTGTTCTTTTGGCAGTACATGGTACTTGCGGTATTCTTCCTCAGCACCAGAGTTCACATTTTTCTCCAGTCTTCCTTAATGTTCAACTTTCACATGTATTTGAGTAACGGAAAATAGCATAGCTTGGTCCAGGCATACCTTAGTCTTCGAAGTAATCTCTTGATTTTCAGTATTTTAAGGAGATCTTGCTTAGAAGACTGACATAATCCAATGTCTTCTTTTACCTCTTGATTGCTGCCTCCGTGAGCATTGATGGTACATCCAAGCAAGATGAAATCCTTGACAACTTTAACATTTTCTCTGTTAATCATGATGTTACCTATTGGTTCATTTGTGAGGATTTTGGTTTTCTTTATATTGAACTATAACCCACATCAAAGACTGCAATGCTTGATCTTCATTAGCAAGTACTTTAGGGTCTTTTCACATTCAACAAGCAAGGTCATGTCATCTACATATTGCAGCTTGTTGATAGTCTTCCTCTAATCCTTCTTCGTATAATGCAGCTTTTCTAATTATTTATTTAATTATTATTTATAGCAGACTTTAAATCTCCAAGTGAGATGTCAGAATAAAGATTCTGAAAGCTGCTTTTGTAAACTGAAAGAAGAAATTCTGAGGTTAGCATGTCTTCAGTTGCTCACCTATACAGTATGGGACCTGAGAAAACTAGTCTTTAATTATAACTCTCTCAGCTACTGTTTTTTAAGACAAAATGCAAGAAAGGATGATAGATTGTTAGTTATGAATTATATTATGAGCCCCTTCCCTTAAATAATATGTGTTGTTAATCTTAATCTGTGATTATAGTCAAATTTGGGAAGGGGTTCTCTTTGTTATGTTAATGAGTCAAGAGTTCTGTAGGGTGTCTCTGGTGTAGATCTCTTTTCAGATATAAAAATATTAAATATTTAAATAGGTGGGTGGGGAAGGAGGATACCAAGCTATATGGGGATCTCTAAGAAACTGTCAGCCCTCTGAGAGTTGACTGCAAGGATGCCTTCCCCTGGAGCTGCCTCTGAATTTAGACATCTAGTTACCTAAACTGTGAGAACACACGTTTCTGTTTGCTAAAGTCACCCACTTGTGGCATTTCTGTGATAGCAGGGTTAGGTAACTAAGACATTATTTACTAAGAACAACTTACTGGACAATGGAAAAACACATTAAACAGACATTATTGAAATAAATGACCTGAACATGATGCAAGAAAATTTCTCACATTTAAGAGAATTCCTAAAGATAGTGACAATAGACTCCTCTCATTCTTTCCTTAATTACTAGATAGTACTACATTTTTACATAAGTGATGTACATGTTACACATTTTTTTCAAGCTGCATACCTCCTGTGTGTTATTTTCGCAACTGTGGTGCTATACTAATATTGCTTTACATACTGCTGAGTTTAATTTCTTTCCTTCTTGTCTTATGTCCAAATGGATCCAATGTTACCAGGGTAAAACTATTTTATGTCCAATGGATACTTTATATAATGTAGGTATTTTCCTAAATCAAGTGCAACCAATAGTGAATCTAATGGGCCCATGATGGAAGTAGGGTACATGACAGCCATGTACTTTGGGTGTCAATTTCATGATTGGGAGTGTAGGGGTGGAGTCTAGACTGTTGATCTGGAGATAGCCAATGAGACCTCTGTGTGAGCCTCAGAATTCTGGGAAATCTCATGATATTTCACTCATCGAGGTGAGAGATTATAGATTCAGTCCATTGAAGAGACTCTACTGAGGGGATGTGGGGTTCACCCCCTGGAAGGCATCTCAGAGGAGAAGCCACATGTGCTTGCCCTGATGGAAACAGACATCTGGGGCCAGAGAAGCCATGTGGGGACTGCTGCCAGTGCTGAGATACTTGGGAGATGACAGAGAGACCCCTGCCAGTGCTGAGATGCTTCTACCACCACTGGATACACAAGACTCTGCACCCACTAGTCTATGATTGTCCTGGCATCATTGCATGTGCTTTGTGAGTCTGAAGAAGACTTTATAGATTGGTTTGAGACATACGGGCTAATATTGGACTTATGGACTTGGAGTGGATTGGGATGCTCTCTCAATGTTTCATTCCTCTTGTATGTAAGTTTTATATGCTTATGCATATTTATGGATTCGTTTCTCTAGTCTACCCTGACTAACACAGGGTACTAGTTTGATTTCAAAGAGCACAAGTGCACAAAGAACCAAAAATTAGCATTATAAGCAGGAATTATCCAAGGTCTTATCAAGATAAATTGTTGTTTATATTGTATAGCTTTTATAGCTCTTAAACTATAACATAATTTTGGGTAATCAATATCTTTGAAATCAATAAATAAAATCACCAGAAGAAATTGTGTTTTCATCTATTTATTTTATTCATGAATCATGGTAGGTGCATAAGCTACTGTCAACTTGAGAATATTAAGGGTGAAGGGGTGGAGTTTAGCTTGCCAATCAAGTCGCAGTTTGATGACCTCATTTGAAGACACGGTGAAGATAAATAGTTTGCTGGAGGCAGGACAAACACTCTCTGCTTCATTTTTCTGTTGACAAGCCACATCAGCCACATGCTGATGAAGACAGAACCCTAGAGCTGGAGGAGCCACATAGAGAAACCAGCACTGAGATGCTTCCACTGCCACTGTATCCACAAGGTTTTTCACCTATTGGTCTGTGATCTTCCATTGCATGTGTTGTGGCATCTGAAGAGGAATTTATAGACTGGTATTGGACATATGGACTAATATTGGACTTGTGGACCTGAATTGGACTGGCCTGGGATGTTTTCTTAATATAAAATTTCCCTTTGATATAAAGCTCTCTCTGTTACACACATGAGTACCTATGGATTTATTTATCTAGTCAACCAAGACTAATACATTCATCATCCTCATGGAAACCATTCAAAGCATCACCCCTCTTCACTGTTATTGAACATCTCAGAGCTGCCCGCTGATGTTTTTCTGTGAATTCTGAACTGATTGCCTTCAATGTTTTTATCTCTGTTGTCTGTAATCTGCTGGCACCCAACTCTGGCCTTTTCAAAGTAATAGGAGATGGTTTCTGGTTATTTTCTGTCAAGCAGAAGCCATCAACATAAAGATTTCTGAAAATGGCACTCACTGCAATCATCCTGATGCAACGAGCTCATGAATCCCAGTCTGCATTCATTTATCCCACTCTTTTCTCAAAGAATTCTCAAATAGGTGGTTAACCACTCTATCTAAAGATAGCAGTCTGCAAGTGAGTTTCAGGGATGCCTACTCTGCAAGCACTATGTGAGTCAATATAATTTTGAAAGTTTTTACAGTCATGGCATTGACAATTAGTAAAGACTTCTTTGAAAAGCATCCCTCCATCTGGCCCTGTAACGTTCATCTACTCATGCTTTCATAATTGTCTCTTCTTACAACGAACAGCCACACTGCTGGGTTGTTCTTCATGGGATCTGGTATCAGTCTTGGAAACCACCATTAGTTCTCATGTTACCTCACTCTCCATGCAATCAGAGACTAAAATGAAGCAGACCTTTGTGACCAACGTTGAAAGGCGTCGAATAATGTCCATATGAGTTATGTCCAGTGAAGAAATACATACTAATTTCAGAGATTGCTTTGGTGATGAATTGCTAACAGTTGTCAATCTTTTGTGCCAATCTAAAGGAAATTGCTGGCCTAAAGTGGCCTCCTTCTCATAGGAGAGCAAGTAAATTGAAAGCAAAGACCTATGTTTTTCAAATTAATTAAGAAATCCAGATTTGACACAGCTTGAAATGTGAGATTCCTTTTTCCTTGGCCAGAAGCCCCACTTTGACTGGAGTTGTGACAGTTGAGACACCTTCATTTTGTTCCCTTTGAGAAATAATCCACTCTTTGAAGTTGCTCTCCAACCCAGACCATTTTGCTTTAGGCAACATTTCCATTTTAATTTTTTGATTTTCTCCAACTCACTTTCTGCTTTCTCCATTCAGGAATGGATGACTCAACTGCAAACTCTTACAGTTGTTCTATTGCTTGTAATTCTGGCCCTCATAATGACTTTTAGCTGGAATTTGGTGATTTAGGGTTTGGGTTTAATTCCTGACAAGATCCTAAAGAAGTTTAAGATTTGATTTATTGTTTGAAAAAATATATGTATGATGAAATGGATAACTGACTGGGTCCAGGAACCCACCTACTACCATCAAGTTCATCTTAACTCAAAATTGGCCTTACAGGATTTCTGAGACTACACCTTTTTATGGGAACAGATAGCTTCATTTTTCTCTTGTGAACCACCATCCTTAGGTTTGATTAGCCCAATGTTTCTCCATAGTGCTGCCAGAGCTCCTTGGTTTTAGTTAAAGAAATTGTAAAACTCAAATGCAAGGTGTATAAGAAGCAAAGGTCTTTATTAAAGAGCAGATATTTTAAAACCAAGAAGTTAAATATGAAGGGGTGGGGAAGTAACTATCTATAACTCATCTGCAAGTTAATACATGAAGACCAAATAAACTTGGGATCTGTCCGCAATGTGTTAATAATATACTTGCAAACGTAGATAACTCAGGTGACTTATGATCGTCGGCCAAAGACATTGACACTAAGAAGACATAACTAGATGATGAAACAGTCCCATGTAAGATAACTTAATGGTTCCACTTGAGATGATCTGATTCAACTTTTGAGGGTTTTTTAATTAATTTCTCCAGTTAAAAGCTCAAGTTTGAAGATGATGGTGATTATGACACTGTAAATCAAGTTGGTTCCTATTGATAGTTAGTTGGTGTGATCTTTTCCAGTTCAGGTTTTGTTTAGAATCAACATGGTTTAAGGACATAGCACATGGTTTAAGGAAATAGATTCAAGGTTCCAACTGATGATTCAAAAGATATAGGAATGTAATTATGAACTAAATTAATAGAAACATATAAATTGTGGATTTTCTAATTACTATCAATAAACTCAATCCATTGCTTCTTGACCATGATTTTTAACTTGACTGTATACGCATGATGGACAGTAACATTTTAAAACTATTGAATGAGGAGGAATGAAGTAGAATTTAAATTTTGTAAATATAATGAAAGGCTTATGAAGTATCACAAGTAGTACATTCATGAGCATGCTAAGACAGAGCTTTTAAAACATAATTTCGTAATTTCTGAGTGTTATATGACTGTGTATATTATTTATATGAGTTGCCAGTTATGAAAAAATATGGTGAACAAATAAATTGGTGTAGAGATTATGATTTGGGCTGCAATTCTCAAGGTTAGCAGTTTGAAGCTAGCAGTAGCTACCCCAAGCCCCTGGAGAAAGATATGACCATCCACTTGAGAAAAAGTTAGTCTTGGTAACTCACAGGAGTAATTTCTTCCTGTCTTAAAGCATTTCAATAAGTCACCATTCACTCCATGGCAATGGGCGAGTGAATATGAATAAATTTATGTGAAATGATTGCTCCTATTAACTAAAGTAAGGAGCCCTCCTGGGCCATCAGTTGGGCTGTGAAGGTCAGAGGGTCAAACCTCACAGCCAATATGTAGGCGAAAGATGTGACTGTCTGCTCTTATAATGATTTGCTGTCTCAGAATCCCCAAGGAGAAGTCCTACTCTGTCCTCCAGAGACAGTAGGAGTTAGAATCATTCGTATTGCAGTGGGTGGTGAATGATTAACTGAAGTACCAGGAACCATTCCTGTTTCCATTCTTCTGACTTGGGGAAATACTCAAAATAATTAGTTAATCATGAGTATAATGCCAGAAAAGGAGTTACCAGGGAGTGTTAATGAACTTGGAAGGATGTAGAGATGCAGAGGTGATATGCCTTGGCTAGTCTCAGTCATGAGCTATGCCATCTTTGTAAGTTCACCGTTTTTCACCTGTCCTGTTCATATACCCTTTCTTCAAGTTAAAAGCAAGTGAGGAGGCAAAAAAATAACCATACTCAATCTTACTGTGGCAGTTGTGTACTTGATGTCAATTTCATGATTGGGAGTGTAGGAATGGAGTCTAACCTGTCAATCTGGAGATAGCCAATGAAGGCTCTGTGTGGTCATGGCAATCTCTTAAGAATTCTGGGAAGTCTCGTGGTATTTCCCAATTGGCGTAGACAAACTTGACTCAGTTCCTTGGAAATGAACTACTGACAAGATGAGATGACAGCATGCTGATAGATCCTGATTCCTGGAGACTGGAAGAGAGGGAAGAGAAACCACATGGGCTTACCCTGATGGAACCACGGGGCTGGAGAAGCCACGTGGAGACTCCTGTCAGTGCTGAGATGCTTGAGAGGTCCCAGGGAGACCTCTGCCAGCACTGAGATACTTCTGTGGCCACTGGATACTGCTAATGGACCCTGAGCCCTGAAAACAAGGAGACTTGGGGAGACTTCTGCCAGCACCGGGCTGTTTTTACTGCTGCCAGACACATAAGACTCTGCATCCATTGGCCTGTGATTGTCCTGGTGTCATTGCTCATGCTTCACATGTTGGAAGGAGACTTTATAAACTAGTATCAGACATATGGGCTAATATTGGAGTTATGACCTTGAATTGGACTGGGTTGAGATGCTTTATCAATGTTCCACTCCTCTTGTATATAAACCTTTTTCTTATGTTCATATGCGTGTTTATGAATTTGTTTCTCTAGTCTACCTGGACTAACACCCCTATACAGCACCCATTGTGCTCATCATAGAACAGTTTTCCTCATAGGAAGTGATGCTACACATGATCCAACAGAAGAAGAGACTGTGGTGGAATACCTTGCAAACATGATTAAGGACATACATGTGCATAAGCTAATTAAGCAGGTTGAGAAACACAGTACTCCATCTAGCTCTATTTCCACTCAGGTAGCAGGGCTCTGCCACCATCATGTATTTTTCCTGTGATTTTTTTCTGTGTATTTACACTCTTGACTTTCTCATCTGCACCCTTTTCCCACCTCAAAGTCAGCTCCACTCTTCCAGGCCTCTCAGAAAGCATAAAGATTGAAAACAAATGAACAAACTGACCTGGATTCTCTCCTTGGGATCTTTATCAATGGGGCCAGTTTTGATTTCTGAGATGCTAGTTAAGAGAGCTCTGCAGGAGGAGACCACTGAGGGAGAGTCTCAGAGTTATTTTCTAGTAGATACCCTTTCCTCTCCCCACACCAATTCATACTAGCCTCTCACAGTCCTGGATGCATGATCATTTTCAGGACAGCTTGTTGGCAGCACAGACCCCTTGAGTCAGAACAGAGGCATGGGATACTCTGGTGTATCTGAACATGGGTAGTACTTTCCCTTTGACTATGTCCAGGACTAATCCACTTCACTGTCACGTACATTCACTAAAGAGTCTATGGGGCCAGGTATTGGGAAAGGAGCTGTGTGTGGGTGAAAATACTTTTTGATAAAACTAAGACCAAGGAGATAGATGTGTTTACATTGATATCTTTTTTTTTCTTAAAAATCATTTTATTGGGACTCATACAGCTCTAATCATAATGTATACATACATACATACATACATACGTTGTGTCAGTAGTTACATCTTTTCTGGGGTGGGGTGAGGTTCTTTTTTTTTTTTGATTTGGGAGAAGTAAACCAGTTTTATAGGGCAAGCAAGCTTAGGCAATTAGCATATCATGATCTTCAAAATTAACAAGTGAATGGCAGCACAGCTGCCAGTCAGGCTTCTTGGCCAGGGCTGTTTACAGTTACAAAGGCGACAAACTACAAACCCCAGGCAACAAACTGCAACAGAGTTCAGGCATACCCGGTCTGTAGCCAGGTCAAGCATGTCCGGGCTGGATGACTCCTGACAGGTCCCCCTTTTTTATTTTTTCAAGTAATATCCTCCCAGGAACTCCGCCTGTCTTAGGTTGTCAGGACACACACTCAGTCCTTACCCGTCATCAGTCAATGGCCTTCTAATGTCACCATGGCCTGTCTTAGGTTGGTAAAGAGTGCTCCTGATCTTACCCATCATTGGCTATCAAGTTCAGCTCACGGAAGCAGAGGGTCTTATCACATACTACTTGTGTGTGCCACTCTGTTCAAGATCGCTCATCTCCAAGCGACTATAATGAACTTGCAGGGGCCTTGCTTGAATGGTCTCAATCTGTTACTTAATAAATGCCATGAGGTTGTTGAATAATACTGGCCGTAATGAAAGCAAAAGCAATAAACTAATGAGGGGCCCCCAAAGTGGCAAGAGGTAAGGCAACAGTCCATTGAGCCCGGTCCACAGCGGATTGGTGTTCAATTCCTTTCTTCTCTTCTCCGAGTCTTCTTGCAGCCGCTTGATTTTGTCTCTTACAATTCCAGATTTGTTGGCATAAAAACAGCATCTTTCCTGTAAAGCCAAACAAATACCTCCCTGCTCTGCAGCAAGTAAATCTAAACCTCTTCTATTTTGTAATACTACTTCTGCTAAAGAA